>JBBPBX010035100.1:0-32241 GCA_038048925.1 Garcialebias charrua
GTCAAAAGGTCACATCCCACTCGCAGGAAGTAGTAGAGGTTCCCTCTCCTTCAAAGTGCGAGAGGTCACAGGTTTTTCATAATAACATACATCAGCATGGTGCTACGAGCTGTAGGAGTTCTGAACCCCCTGCACCTCAGGTTGAAAACCTTGAGAGGAGCAGAGAACCACACAAGGTGGGTGTTCGCTCTCTAGATGAACCAAGATGGTTCAGATCGAACCAAAAGAGTTCTCACCTAGGTCTCACAGTGGGTGAACTTCGAGAGAAGTTGATGTCTGGGAACCGTGACCCTTTGAAAAGTGGTCTGTCCCGACATGTGCCCCCGAGAAGCGACCCTCCTGCCCCTGCCCCTCGAACTGCACAGTTTGAGACATGCAAAGAGTCACACATGCTCCAGATTATGGAAACGGCGCCTCCGCGCGAGGACGTGACTGAGGTTGTGGTTTGTTTGTCAAATGATTTGAATGTTACAGTGGTTGACCAAGCTGAGACAACGTATAACGTTGTCCTTGATGATACCACAAACAACTTTGTTCCACCTGACGAAGCGACGCGCAACACTGCCTTTTGCAACAACTCAGTGCACACAGTTGGCAACAACAACGTCAACACTGACATAAATACTGACGGCAAACAAATTGCTGAAAATCCGCATCCTGAAGGTCATGAGGCAGACAGCCATCATGATGCTGACAGCGACGACGATTACACAGACAGAGTCACACGTACTCAGACACGTGTGGAAAAACCTGAACGGTTTCTGTGTAACTTTATAAAAAGGGGGATAGCTAAGAGAGCTTACCTGCCACTCACATTGGAAGGGGTCCTCGCGCAAGAAGCGCTCCTGGTTAGCGGCTCAGACGTGTCTACCATGTCAGCCGAACTGTTTGAGGAGCTAAGGACCGCCGCTAACGATGTTGACAGGCAAATACCCTTTGTGAAATACACTTATGGTGAGCAACAAGGCCTCGCAAAGACGAGAACAACCCTAATAGCCATGGTTCACATGCAGATTGGCGAGATGTCACTATACCACCCGGTATATGTGTCTGAACTTGACTCACTCCGGGCTCCATTTGTGGTTGGCCAAGATTTTATAAATCGCTTTGAAGCGATTATAAATTATGGCAATCAGACAATGTGGGCCACAGTGAGCAGTCCACTGCCATTCGTGGTACCTCCCCAAGGTCAGGACACTGACTGTCTAACAACAGGTACCGCTGAGGTCACATGGGATTCCCCAACCAGGACCACAGACCCGGTAAGTGAACCTTCAACTACAGGTGAGACAGAGGAGACTCAACAGTTGGACCAGACTCTGGCCCATCACGAGGACCTCCTCTGCGAGCTGACACCTTCAGCACTCACTGAACACTACCTACCACCGGTAGAGGGAGGTGTGGTGATCCAAGGGTCCCACACCGATGACGCTGTACTGTCCTGTGGGACAGATAATTCGGCATACAGCCAAGCTTGCAGTGAAGTCTTGGTTCAAGGACATCTGAGCCCACAAGGTGACAGTCTACAACACTCTGACAGTCACTTGGGATTCATTGTTACTGATTTTGAGGACCCCTCCTCAAACAAAAGGGGGGCAGACTCACACTTCCTACCACAGGTAGAGGACGGTGTAGAGATCCAAGGATCACACACCGAGAACGCTGTGCTGTCCTCTGGGACAGGTAATTCAGTCATCAGCCAAGCTTTCTATGAAACCTTGGTTCAAGAGCATTTGAATCTAGAACTACTCAGAGATGACATAGTTCTTACAGACTCAAAGAGCACCTCTTCATTCATGAAGTGGGAAGACATACATCACAACGACAGAGACGCGCCTGCGACGGCGCCGACAGTTGTGACACACCTGCATTACGCAGAAAGAGGTAAACGTACAGAGGTACGTTGGCCGAGACCTATAAGGTTCCTGTACAAGGTTCCCCATAAACTGCGCGAACAGCTTAAACTAAACAATGGCATCCTAACTCGTGCCCATGGACGGACGTCCACACCCGTGCGCGTGGTCCCTCATGACCACAGGGGGGTGATGTTAGGCCATGCCCATGTCAAGGACAAAGATTTCAATAACCCCACAAACGACAAAGATCTCGCAAACTCAAAGACTTCATGGGAAAAGAAGGTCGTCCAAGCACAGGATAGTAAATAAACTAAACAGTTTAAACTATTCTAGTTGCGAAAAGAAACCGTTCCAACTAGAACTTAGAAACGCTAAGCATAAAACCCACAACAAAAAACTAACCTTAACAACCGTTTAAATCTGCAGGATTTAATTGACATCGGTTATAAAGCTAAGAACTGTTTTTCTTGTGTGTGACACGTTGGAATCTGACGACCAGAGTGAGTTTGACGTAGTGAAACGTTGTTTTTAGTTGCTTGATTGCTACTTTTGTGTTATTGAAGTTGTTATTGTTTTCTGAACACTCCCAGCCAAAAGAGGTTTTGATTGTTGATTAGTTGAAGACTTAAATGGATTTTAACTATGCCAACATGCTGTTCATTTTGTTAAAGATCTCAATCTTTGAAAAGTCATTGTAGATTAATACTACTTAAGGTACTATAATCTACACTGATCTCCCAATCATTTAGGTAGAACCGATGCGATCGTTTCTATTCTAGATCTATTCATTTTGATGAGTCTCGCCATAGACTTCAAAATTTATAGGGAATACCAAATTTTGCGTCGTTCGTCTAAAAGACAACAGACATTTAGACCAAACTAGTTTCATTTTTTTATTTTAGTTTAACCTAAACTAAATAATGAATGGAGGAATAGTTTGAATGAAGAGGCCTTCGTTACAGAAGCCCTCCCCATGTCTATAGGTATAGATCCCTATGTCTGATTTTTACAGCATTGATCCACCCCTTAATTGGTAATTTTAGCTGATCTAATCCATGATAGCTTACATACCAGGTGCATATAGGTAAGGCTTAATGTAGAATCCCAATCATAAGCCCACCTAAAACCACATAATTGCATGACACATTGAACCAGGGTGGCACCGACTGGAAGCCATCCAGCCTGCAACCTTCGATGTGGGGACCTGCTGATCCAACGTTGGTCTTCAACCTTCATCCAAGGCCCGCCTCCTCTGCTTCAATCGAGGGATCCCCTCTACATGCTGATTAAAAACCATTCTTGCTGATGAAATCAATAACCCCCATCGTTGTGGATTTACCGTTGTGGATTATAAGACTTTGTTTTCCAAGGGATCACAGACTCAGTTTTCCATGGGTTAACAGACTATGTTTTCCAAAGGATTGAAAGCTTACCGCAAAGGGATTACCTACGAACAGTATGGAATTTCCAAAAACATTATGGGAGTATAATTTTGAACTTTTTTTGATTTTTTTTTTTCCACTTGCTGGATTACATAGAGGTCAGAGACATTCGGTGGTATCCTTTCGTGTTGGAACTCATCTCCAAGGACAGGCGATGACTTCCAAAAAGGGGGACTGTAGTGATATAGGCCTCTGTCTTGACCTTCAAGTACACCTCTCCACATCTCTCTGAAACTCTCAGTGTTACACCTTCTTGAAACTCTCAAGGAGTTTCTCAAGGACAAGTGGACTCTATATTGGTTAACAATTATTATGAATTAATGGACACTAATTAATCAGATTGAACTTTCTCTTTAATGTGTGTTAATTCAGAATTGATCAAACAGTATTTTTGTCATTTCAATGATGATTTTACCAAGCTGGTATATTTTAAATATGACAAAGTTAAGAGAACATCTCAGAATGATCATGCTTTGAACTGTCTGCTCTAGGCAGAATAAGTGTCGAAAGTTGAAGGAACAATCCTTCGTATTTGTTTGAACTGTTTTTGTTTCAAAGGAAAAGTGCTAGACATAGCTTGCTTTCGGTCTCCCGTCCTTTCTAAAACAATGAATCAGTTCTCAAAACAAAGTACTGACTTGTGCACATGCACCTGCATCTTCTCACGTATGTTTTCTATGTTTTGTCTACCCTATCATCTGTCACTCAAACTCACTCATTTGCAAAGTCACACCCTCTCTAGGGGTGCAACAACCAATCAGCAGGAAGTATGTGACTAAGTCACACCCCCTTCTTAAGGGGCACTTCCTGCATTTTGGGTTAGAGTTTCGAGGAGTACGAACTGTCAACCTGCTCTCCTCTCTGAAAGCTGGAGACGTCCCGGTCATGTGTCAACGACCCACGTCTCAGCGGGGATCATAGTAAAGCCTTACTTTGATCCATTCACTCTCCTTTCTGAAGAATTTGTTTTCTAAAGTTTTATTTTGAAAGTTCAACCAGTGCGATTGGAGTCTGTTCCTGCCGGTGAACGCGTGCTCCCGCTCGTCTGACCCAGTCATACACGCACGAAGTCATCTGGACGCTCACTGGACCACACAGTCCGTTAGTGTCCACAAACTTCTCAGTCCTCACCTCGCAAGACGTCTCGTCACCAGGTAAAGAGGCTTGTTTGTATGCTGCACGTGTGAGAAGCCCAGCTAAGATCCGTATGGGAAAGCTTGCCACCCTGGTTGTTTTCAAAATAATTAACTTCCGTTAACTTAGCTTCCATTCATCTTCTTCCTCCTATTTCTTATTTTTCATAAGCATATTAATCTGTCAAGTAAATGTGCCAACAGTTAATTTCCTAATTGTCTGTTTGTTTTAATTTGAATTCTTGTCAACGTAGTTATTAAATCAGAGCTAATATCGATACAAATGTTTAATGTAATTCTTGTGATAGTTTCAATAAAAGGTCTATTTTTTTGGTAGACCAACATAAATTGAAGTCTAAGTGTGAAATTACATTTCTGGCTAATCACATCACAGATTTATTGATTTAATCTGAAAAAGTTGAGACCCCGCACTTTGGTGGCGAGTTTGTGCAGATAAAAGTCTGCTCATACCTGCACGTCTAAACTATAGGTAAGTCAGTAAACTGACTAATAACTCCTATATTGTTACACAATAGCTAACTGAAGGCTAAAGGTCAGTTAGCTCAAGCTGAAACTGTCGGAAAATAAATCTACTTAGAGTAAATAAACCACTGGGTGCATTTTTTTGGCCTTAGGACTGTTTTTTTAATGAAGTAAATACCCAAAGTTGAGTAAAAAAAAACATTAAAAAGTGAATTTTGAATATGTGGTCCCCTTGAAATGTCTTTTCAGTTCATCTTTTATAAAACAACACGTTCTGCGTTTAAACTTCATGAGACTTTAACTCATTTTAGGATTTATTTTTCTTTTAACCATTTTATCATCAGAAAGTAGAACGAGTGTTTAAATAAGGAGGATCGTCTGAAACAGGCTGGTAAACTTAATTAATTTTAATTAATTAATTAATTTGACCTATATTTAACCACATTAGTCAGATTCATGTTTGTTTAAAAGAAAGACAAAGACAAAAACTCTTCTAAACCTAAAAAATAAAAGATTTGGGACAGAGCGAACTATCTGATGCTGTCTCTGTGACTGAGATGTCTCCAAGGACGTCTTAATGGGGGACACTGGAAAAACAAAGGATTGTGGGCCAGAAAATCTAAGTTGTGGAGCAGTTCCTGTTCCCGGGAGGCTGAACTTGGTTTCAGCTCGTGGCCCTAGGTGAGGACAGTTCCTGCATGCTGGGGCAATATCCCAGAACGCTGCAGTGGCTGAGGGTGGGGGGTGATTTATTGCTTCATATGGTTCATAAAGCCAGAGTGACAAAGATAAATGAGCAGAGCAGCAGGACTTTTGCTCTGATAATGGGAGGAGACGTCCTCTGCATCATGGAGGACGTCGCCTCTTGTCCGATCAGAGTTAGACAGAGGGGGACATGAACTGACAGTTCTTTGGACACCTCAGTGGTCTTCATTTGATCTTCTTTATTGCACCATAAAGGACATGGTGCGTGAAGGACGAGAAGCAGGGCTGTCCTCTCAGAGAGTTTCTATTCATACAGCCTTAAATATGAGAATTCCTGACCATACTGCCTTAAATATGACAAGTCCTGACTATACCACCTTAAATATGAGAATTTCTGACCATACCACCTTAAATATGAGAATTTCTGACCATATCAGAGTCAGAGTCAGAGAGTCAGAGAGAATTTATTGTCATTTGCACCACATGTAGTACATGTGTTGAAAACGAGATTATGTACACAGGGTCCCAGTTACATCCAACAACAAATGCAAGAGAAAAACAATAATAACATCTAGGATTAACTAAGAGAGACATCAGCTAGTAATACACTAAGCCCTAATGTAGTAGAAAAACATCATTATAAACAGCAGCACGAACATGAGCAGATGGTCACAGATGAACGCAGCAACAAGAAACAGATCAGCATCAGCATGATGTGATCTTAAATATGAAAAATATATGACAAGTCCTGACTATACCACCTTAAATATGAGAATTTCTGACCATACCACCTTAAATATGAGAATTTCTGACCATATCGCCTTAAATGTGAGAATTTCTGACCATATCACCTTAAATATGAAAAATATTTCTGTCCTCATCATACCAACTTAAATATGAGAAGTCCTGACCATACCACATTAAATATGAGGTCCTGACATACCACCTTAAATATGAGAAGTCCTGACCATACCACCTTAAATATGAGGTCCTGACATACCACCTTAATTATGAGAAGTCCTGACCATACTGCCTTAAATATGAAAAATATTTCTGTCCTCCTCATACCACCTTAAATATGAGAAGTCCTGACCATACTTAAAATATGAGAAATCCTGAGCATGCCATCTTAAATATGAGAAATCCTGAGTATACCACATTAAATATGAGATGTCCTGCAGTCCTGACATACCATCTTAAATACGAGAAGTCCTGAGCATACTGCTTTAAATATGAGAAGTACTGACCATACCGTCTTAAATATGAGAAGTCCTGAGCATACTGCTTTAAATAGAAGTACTGACCATACCGTCTTAAATATGAGAAGTCCTGAGCATACTGCTTTAAATAGAAGTACTGACCATACCGTCTTAAATATGAGAAGTCCTGAGCATACTGCTTTAAATATGAGAAGTACTGACCATACCGTCTTAAATATGAGAAGTCCTGAGCATACTGTTTTAAATATGAGAAGTACTGTACTGACCATACCGTCTTAAATATGGGAAGTACTGACCATACCATCTTAAATACGAGAAGTCCTGAGCATACTGCTTTAAATATGAGAAGTACTGACCATACCGTCTTAAATATGAGAAGTACTGACCATACCGTCTTAAATATGAGAAGTACTGACCATACCGTCTTAAATATACCATACCATACCATTTTATTTATAAAGCACTTTAAACAGGAACAAGTCCACACCAAAGTGCTGGACAAACAAACACGCAACAGGCAACACAGACAATGAAGTACAACACGAAAAACATAAAAACATTGCAGATCATAAATCAAACGATCCAATACAAATCAGCTGGCATTGAAAGCGATGGAGTAGTAGTGAGTTTTTAACCGGGATTTGAAAACCGAGAGGGAGGGGGCCTGTTTGATGAGCAGCGGTAACTCGTTCCAGAGTCTTGGGCCAAATAAATAAATATGAGGAATCCTGTGGTCCTGACCACACCACCTTAAATATGAGGTCCGGAGCATGCTGCCTTAAATATGAGAAGTCTTAGCATACCACCTTAAATATGATAAGTCCTGCTGTCCTGATCACGCCACTTTAAAAATGTGACGTCTGCTATCCTGACCATACCACCTTAAATATGAAATGTCCTGCGATCCTGACCATACCATCTTGAGTCCTTTTGTCCTGACCATACCACCTTAAATATGAGATGTCCTGCGGTCCTGACCATACTGCCTTAAATATGAGCTGTCCTGCAGTCCTGACCATACCACCTTAAATATGAGCTGTCCTGACCATACCACCTTAAATATGAGCTGTCCTGCAGTCCTGACCATACCACCTTAAATATGAGCTGTCCTGACCATACCACCTTAAATATGAGCTGTCCTGACCATACCACCTTAAATATGAGCTGTCCTGCAGTCCTGACCATACTGCCTTAAATAAAGGTTGTTGTGCTTTGTTGCAGTGTGATGCTCTACAGCAGGAGTGGGCAACGTTCTTGCAGATGGTCAAATCAAGGTATCGAAGCGTCTCATGGTTAAAACGTCTGGAGGTTTTTCTTATTGGTAGCCTGCTCGATTACAAACGTGAACGTCTCAGTACTCGTCAGCATTTTGAGACTTACTTTCTGTAAACTGGCTCTTGTGACAGTTTATCTGTTAGCTTAAATATACAACAACAAAAAAGCATGTTATCTTTTTGTCTTTAAGGCTCCGCCCATTTGTATAAACACAACAGCTCTGACTTCAGCCTGTCCTAATCCAAAGGTTTTTAACATCCAAGGTGTTGATTAGACTTCCATAAAATGCAGCTTGTCACCAACTGATTAAAAAGTTGTTTTACTGTTCAGTTGAACACATTGGGGCCCGGATGGACACTGTCTTTTGTCCCTTGGGCCACATATTGTCCACATTCACCTCCTGCAGGGCGGCAGGGAGGACGCTGCTTCACATCTGCCTGTTGGCTGCTTCTCTGTTTCATTCCGTGTTTTCCTGAGCTGTTTTCGACAGAAATCTGAATAAATTGTTTCAAAACGGCAACTCTCCTGTTTGGAATAATATTAAAGTGACACTTTATCTTTTATCTTTAATTTCTCATTTGTCATAAAACATAAAAAAACAAAAACTACAAATCAGAGTCCGATAAAAGGAACTCTATTTTAGGTCATAACTGGAGACCGCAGCTCCTGAAGGGTTAATGACCCCGATTGTCCACAGGCGTTTCATCTCTGCGTCTTTTGTCCACAGGTGTCTCATCACTACATCTTTTGTCCACAGGTGTCTCATCTTTGTGTCTTTGGTCCACAGATGTCTCATCTCTTTGTCTTTTGTCCACAGATCATGTTTCATCTCTGCGTCTTTTGTCCACAGATCATGTTTCATCTCTGCGTCTTTTGTCCACAGATAATGTCTCATCTCTGCGTCTTTTGTCCACATGTGTCTCATCACTACATCTTTTGTCTACAGGTGTCTCTTGTGTATTTTGGCCACAGGTGTCTCTACATCTTTTGTCCACAGGTGTCTCATTTCTGTGTCTTTTGTCCACAGATGTCTCATCTCTTTGTCTTTGTCCACAGATCATGTTTCATCTCTGCGTCTTTTGTCCACAGATGTCTTATCTTTGCATCTTTTGTCCACAGATAATGTCTCATCTCTGCGTCTTTTGTCCACAGATCTCTCATCTTTGCGTCTTTTGTCCACAGATCTCTCATCTTTGCATCTTTTGTCCACATATCATGTCTCATCTTTGCATCTTTTGTCCACAGATGTCTTATCTTTGCATCTTTTGTCCACATATCATGTCTCATCTCTGCGTCTTTTGTCCACATATCATGTCTCATCTTTGCATCTTTTGTCCACATATCATGTCTCATTTTTGCATCTTTTGTCCACAGATGTCTTATCTTTGCATCTTTTGTCCACAGATAATGTCTCATCTCTACGTCTTTTGTCCACATGTGTCTCATCACTACATCTTTTGTCCACAGGTGTCTCATTTCTGTGTCTTTTGTCCACAGATGTCTCATCTTTGTGTCTTTGGTCCACAGATGTCTCATCTCTTTGTCTTTTGTCCACAGATCATGTTTCATCTCTGCGTCTTTTGTCCACAGATGTCTTATCTTTGCATCTTTTGTCCACAGATAATGTCTCATCTCTGCGTCTTTTGTCCACAGATCTCTCATCTTTGCATCTTTTGTCCACATATCATGTCTCATCTTTGCATCTTTTGTCCACAGATGTCTTATCTTTGCATCTTTTGTCCACATATCATGTCTCATCTCTGCGTCTTTTGTCCACATATCATGTCTCATCTTTGCATCTTTTGTCCACATATCATGTCTCATCTTTGTCAGAGTCAGAGTCAGAGAGAATTTATTGTCATTTGCACCGCATGTAGTACATGTGTTGAAAACGAGATTATGTACACAGGGTCCCAGTTACATCCAACAACAAATGCAAGAGAAATACAATAATAACATCTAGGATTAACTAAGAGAGACATCACATCAGCTAGTAATACACTAAGCCCTAATGTAGTAGAAAAACATCATTATAAACAGCAGCACGAACATGAGCAGATGGTCACAGATGAACGCAGCAACAAGAAACAGATCAGTATCAGTATGATGTGACATTTTGCAGTGTTTATTCTTATTATTTATTTATTCATGAGTCTGACAGCCTCAGGGTAGAAGCTGTTCCTCAGTCTAGTGGTTCTACATTTGATGCTCCTCAACCTCCGTCCCGAGGGGAGTGGTGCAAAGAGTGAGTGTGCTGGGTGAGTGAGGTCTTTCATGATACAGGTGGCTCTTTTCCTGCATCTAGAGGTGTAAATGTCTGTGATGGTGGGGAGACTGACTCCAACAGACTTCTGTGCAGCCTTCACCACTCTCTGCAGAGCTTTCCTCTCTGCAACTGTGCAGCCTCCATGCCACACGTTGATGCTGGAGCACAGGACGCTCTCCACTGCACACCTGTAGAACGAGGTGAGGACTGGGCTTCTCAGACCAGCTCGTCTCAGCCGTCTGAGGAAGTAGAGTCTCTGATGACCTTTCTTGATCAGGCTGGTGGTGTTATTGCTCCAGCTGAGGTTATCATTCAAGTGTACACCCAGGTACTTGTAGCTGGAGACCACCTCCACCGCAGATCCACCTATATACAGTGGGGTGTGGGTGTGTTTGTTCCTTCTGAAGTCCACAATCATCTCCTTCGTCTTCTTCACATTCATGTGAAGGTTGTTCTCTTTGCACCAGCTCTCCAGATGTTCCACCTCCTGTTTGCATCTTTTGTCCACAGATAATGTCTCATCTCTACGTCTTTTGTCCACATGTGTCTCATCACTACATCTTTTGTCCACAGGTGTCTCATTTCTGTGTCTTTTGTCCACAGATGTCTCATCTTTGTGTCTTTGGTCCACAGATGTCTCATCTCTTTGTCTTTTGTCCACAGATCATGTTTCATCTCTGCGTCTTTTGTCCACAGATGTCTTATCTTTGCATCTTTTGTCCACAGATAATGTCTCATCTCTGCGTCTTTTGTCCACAGATCTCTCATCTTTGCGTCTTTTGTCCACAGATCTCTCATCTTTGCATCTTTTGTCCACATATCATGTCTCATCTTTGCATCTTTTGTCCACAGATGTCTTATCTTTGCATCTTTTGTCCACATATCATGTCTCATCTCTGCGTCTTTTGTCCACAGATGTCTCATCTCTGAGTAAATCCCTCTGGCAGTGACATGATTGTCCCCAGTAAAGACGACGGCCTCAGTCCTGCAGTCCTGTGACCTGTGTCCTCTGACCTTTGACCCCATGTCCCCGCAGACAGTTGATGTTTTAAGCCATCTGAGCAGAGTTTCAACATGGAGGACAACCTGATGGACTTGGAGCAGCCGTCAGAGTCCATGTCTCTGTGTGTAGAAGCAGGTCAGCACCGAGGACACTTGGATATCTTCTCACCTGACCCGTCTGTGGGAGTCCAGCAGGCGCCGGTCCTGCCTGAACCCATGGTACCCACCAGGCCCGGGTCCCACTGTCCCCGCTCAGAGGACGGGGATGACAGTGACGCCACGGAGTCGGCGGACAGCGAGAACGACATGGACACCCCGTCTCATGGGTGGAAACTGAGACGGTCCTCGTCTTCGTCCACTCACAGCGATGAGGACGTGGACGCCGAGGCGATGAAGAGGAGGAGGTTCATGAAGACTTATGTGGAGAAGGTTTTCCATGGAAGGTAACACTCTTTATCATCCCTGAGGGGCGATTAGTTTCACAGTCAGAAGCACATAAAACATCCTGACTAGACAAGACATTAAAATAACAGAAATCATCAGCCTGTTCGCTACAGAGATGAATGAGTTTCAGTCTGTTTGTTCTACATCTGGGCAGCAGATACCTGCGTCCAGATGGACCTGAACTCATCAAAGTCAAAGTCAACTTTATTGTCAAAACTGCAATATGTACAGGACATACACAGGATTGAAATTGCATTTCTCTCAGTCCCTCGGTGCAACAGTAACCATTTAAACACTAAAACATTTAATAAACATAAGCATAAAATGAAATAATAAAAGTGCAATACTGTCCTGAGTTTTTGCATAGTAGTTTTTGCATAGTAGTATAAAAGTATGAAAAGTTACATCAACACTAAAACACTAAACATTTAATAAACATAGGCATAAAATGAAATAATAAAAAGTGTAATACTGTCCTGAGTTTTTTGCATAGTAGTATTAAAGTGTAAAAAGTATATCTATAAAATAAAATGAAGGTTCTGGCATTGACATTTGTAATATAGTGACATCATCATGGGGTGATGATCAGGATCTGCCAGAATCAGCCTGGTCTTGTTCACTGTCACTGACCTCGTCTTGTGTAGGTCAGTGAGGTTCTGTAGGACTCTGCCAGCAGTTGTGCTGCACATCCTGGCAATCCCTGAGAGTTTGTTCCTGTTTTTTCAAGTCAAAAGTTCAAACAGATGAAGGTGAAAGTTGAGAGACTCAATAAAACATGAATAAAACGTTCTCATAAAAGTCGAATCAACATTAAACCACAGCTTCTGATAAAAATACATTCTCTGGTGGGCCTTCTTACAAAGTGAGTTCACATGGGGGTCAAAGGTCAGTTTGTCATCAGGTTCCCAGATATTTATATTGATGCACCAGCTCAACAGCTTCACTGTTAGTGACCACAGGAGCTGCAGCTGAAGAGTCTTTTCTAAAATCAAAGACCATCTCCTTTGGTCTTTTGCTCATTTTCATCTCTGGTCTGAAGCTCTTCAAGCTCTTTTTCTTTGTGGTGTGGGAACAGAACCAGTTTATCATCATAAACTTCTTCAGCCTCCTTGCCTTCTTTAAGGTGAACATTTTGACATTGGGCTCTGAACTGATCTGGGAGCAGTTTGATTTAAAAAAAAGTTTTTATTTTGAATTAAATTCTGTTTTTCCAGGGAGGACTTCGACCAGGAAGAGAAGGCGAAGTTTGGAGAGCTGTGCAGCGGAGAGAACGGGAAAGGGAGGGAGTGGTTCGCTAAATACGTCAGCGCCCAGGTGGGTCCAAGGTCCAGTCTGAACTCTGAAGAGAAGAAATTAAAATACCGTTTTTTTATTTATTTATTTTTTTACAATGATAGGTGTATTTAAATTCAGATGAGTTTGTGCACCTCAAAAAACAAATGTCCCCAAGAAATCCCAAACCATCAGAAGCTTCAAACTGTAAGAACGTAACTCCTCTGTCCGGTTTCTGGATCAACACAAACGTTTATTATGAATGTTTAGTGTTCACACTATTGAGATCCATTTTTCTTCCGTACATTTGTCGGCATCTTGTCCCACAATTTTTGTGCTGTATGAACAAATCATAAATCAAAACCTTCAGCTTTTTCAAAACAATCCTGCTGTGACTTTTGGTATTGGTGCAACTTTAGCTATTTGAAATATTTAGCTTTTCTGCCACGTTTTTTCCTCATAGAAAATGAATTTAGCTCATTTTACATCCTTCAGATGTTTAGATCTGTTTACTACCTTTTACTGCTCCGTTCACGTTTTGTTCTGTTCAGCTCCTTTCAGCTTCCTTGTGCAAAAAAAAATAAAATAAAAAATCAGCTACTTTCAGCTAAAATCGGCTATTTTTTCAGCTGTTTTGTGTTTTTTTAACTACAACATTTTTGTGCTGCTTCTATACTAATTTCAGCTTGCTATGCTCCTTTCAGCCAATTTCAACTTTTTCTGCTATGTCAGCTACTATTTAGCTATTTTTAATGCTAATTTTAGCTTTTTAAGCCAATTCCATATTTTTTGCACTCATTTAAACTTTTTTCAGCGTAATTCAGCAAAAATATGCTCCCTACATCTTTCTGGAAACTTAAGCATCTTTCTACCTTTTTCAGCTATTTTCTTTTTGCTCATTTCTATATATATATATTTTTTTAAAGATCATTTCCACTTTTTTGCGCTTATTTCTGCTTCTTTCAGCCTAATTGGGCAAACTTGTGTTCTTTCTACTTTCTTCTGCTAATTTAAGCTACCTGTTCAGCTATGTGTTTAGCAGTTTTTAAGATAATTTAAGCTGTTTTCAGATAAACTGAACATTTTCATGGTAATTTTTGCTACTTTCAGCCTAATTAACTTCTTTATGCTAATTTCAGCTTGTTGTGCTCCTTTTGGCTTTTTTTTCTGCTAGTTTCAGCTTTTTCTGCTATTTCAGCTACTACTTAGCTGTTCTATTCTAATTAGCTTTGTCAGCTAATTCCACATTTTTTTCCCACATTTCAGCTCTTTCCTATTCATTCTGGTAGTTTACACTTCTTTCTGACGTTGTTGCTAAGTTCACCTTTTTTAATCTAATTTCCTAATTTTTGCGCTCATTTCTGCTTATTTTAATCCAATTCAGCAAATATGTCTTCTTGCTGGTTTCTTGTGGTAATTTAGGATTTTTCTTACATTTCAGCATGTTTCTTAGCTAGTTTCAGCTGTTTTTCAGCAAGTTCTTTTTCAGGAAGCATTCACACTGCATTTTCGCAGGAAATGCCATTTCTCTTGTTAAATTATTGGTTGCTCTCATCTGAAAGAAACATCTTGAGGTCCAGTTTGTTTTTGTTTCAGTTCCCTCTAAACTTTAATCAGAGCTAAACTGTAAAAGATGTGTAAAGGTTCTGGAAAGTTCTCCATGTTCTGAACCCGTTTAAACTCTGGATGACGATTCTGACGTCTGAGCTGGAGGTCCAAACAGCACGTCTATGGAGATATTTTTACATTACTGTTGTTTTAATCTCCGTTGTTAGATTTTGTGCAGCTGAAGGTTCGAGCTCGGTTCCTGATGGACCCGCTGCAGGTGGAGCAAAATGAAAACGTTTAATTTTGTGTCTGTACTTTTTGTTAAACGGTCAGAATTATTCCATATGTTTTAATAAGGGGTTTTCTTTCACCTCGGTGGTTTGAATGTTTCGGTACAGTCGGGCTACGATGAGCACGTTCAAGCAGCAGAGGAAACATTTGATAATTTCTCTAAATTTAAATTTTTGTAACATTTTTTTTTAAGTTGTGACTTGTGAAACAAACGTTTGCTGATTTTTCTTGTTTGTTTCTTTCATTGTCAGCGCTGCCACTCCAAATGTGTGAGCGAAGCCACCTTCTACAGGCTGGTGCAGTCGTTTGCTGTGGTTCTGTTTGAGTGAGTAGAACCGGGTTCTGTTTCAGAAAACAGCTGCTCTTGGCAGTTCTCATAAACTTATTTTGCTAAAGGGGTTCATCTATAAAACCTGAAACCTTTGGTGTAGGGGGGGTATCGGGTTCTGCAACAGCCTCTGATGTTCTGGAACAAAGATGATTCTAGTACCTTGGATCTGACCCATCTGAAAACACTGAGACAATAAAAGTTCCTGTAAAAGCTTGTAGGTGTTCAGGTCCTCGACCCGGTGCAACAAAGATCCTGAAGTCCATCAGGGAGGTGGTTCTGAGACGGCTCCGGGTCACCAGAACCAGATTTGAGGAGTTAAAGCTGCTGGCAGAACCGAGTGTTAGCTAGGTGGTTTTAATGTTTTGGCTGACGGAGGCTTGGATTGAAGTAAGATGACTCATGTTGAAGTCATTAGTTAAAGGCGCTATGTGTAACTTTCTGTAGAGTGCAGAACTTAGAAATATTTTCAACAGGCAAAGCATTCTGATCCCTCCCCCTCAGAGCCATATATGGCTCTGCTCCCCCTGGCCCTGCTGAAATTCAAATTCAAGCTCTGTTTTTATTGGCTGGTTACAAACTCTGTTTTTATTGGCTGGTTAAGGCGGGTCACTCTGTGTTTTTAGTGTTTTTATAAATGCTGATAGAGAAGCAAGGGGACTATAGTTTTTTTCAGAGATTACTTTGTCTAACATCAGTCTGTCAGTAGATAGTGACAGAGTGAAGAAATATGTTAAAAATATATTGTTAGAAAAGTTACAGACTGCATTACAAAGTTACATAGTGCAGCTTTAAATGTAATTATTTTATGACCGCTATGAAGGATTTTTGATTAATATAATCTTAATGGGTGCATTGTGGAATGGGTGGTGGCCGAGGGCGGGGACCCTGGCGGTCTGATCCTCGGCTACAGAAGCTGGCCATTGGGACATGGAATGTCACCTCTCTGGTGGGGAAGGAGCCTGAGCTAGTGTGTGAGGTTGAGAGGTTCCGGCTAGAAATAGTCGGACTCACCTCAACGCATGGCTCTGGCTCTGGAACCAGTTTCCTTGAGAGGGGTTGGACACTCTTCCACTCTGGAGTTGCCCCTGGTGAGAGGCGCCGAGCAGGAGTGGGCATACTTGTTGCCCCCCATCTCGGTGCCTGTACGTTGGGGTTCACCCCGGTGAACGAGAGGGTAGCCTCCCTTCGCCTACGTGTGGGGGGACGGGCTCTGACTGTTGTTTGTGCCTATGCGCCGAACGGCAGCGCAGATTACCCACCCTTTTTGGAGTCCTTGGAGGGGGTATTGGAGGGTGCGCCTCCTGGGGACTCCCTTGTTCTGCTGGGGGACTTCAACGCTCACGTGGGCAATGACAGTGAGACCTGGAGGGGTGTGGTTGGGAGGAACGGCCCCCCTGATCTGAACCCGAGTGGTGTTCTGTTGTTGGACTTCTGTGCTCGTCATGGATTGTCCATAACAAACACCATGTTCAGGCATAAGGGTGTCCATATGTGCTCTTGGCACCAGGACACCCTAGGTCGTAGTTCAATGATCGACTTTGTTGTCGTCTCATCTGATCTGCGGCCGCATGTCCTGGACACTCGGGTGAAGAGAGGGGCGGAGCTGTCCACTGACCACTACCTGGTGGTGAGTTGGCTCCGATGGTGGGGGAGGATGCCGGTCAGACCTGGCAGACCCAAACGTATTGTGAGGGTCTGCTGGGAACGTCTGGCAGAGTCTCCCGTAAGACGGAGCTTTAACTCCCACCTCCGGGAGAGCTTTGAACACGTTCCGAGGGAGGCGGGGGACATTGAGCCCGAGTGGGCCATGTTTCGCGCCTCTATTGTCGAGGCAGCTTATCGGAGTTGTGGCCGCAAGNGGGACACAAACAGCTGAAAGCACAAGTTTACATACACTGTACAAACACTGACATTAAATCAGACGTTCCCAGTTTTAAGATTCACTCATGTTCTATGCTCAATGCCTGAGCTGAAGAAAGTCCAGGTGATGATGTCATGACTTTGGAAGTTTCTGATTGGCTAGTTGACAACTTGGGAACTAAATGGAGGCACACATCAAACACTGATGCTTGTGTTGCATCGTGGGAAAATGTAAAGATATCAGGAAGAGAATCGTCCACCTCCATGACTCTCACGTTCTGAGGTCCATCGTACAGATCTGTGTATGTAAACATCTGGTTTCATCTGGATCAGATTTCTGTTTGTGAGTTCTTTATTTACATTTTTATTTACTGTATGTTATTTTGAACTCATGCAGGGCTTTTTGCATTTTATTTCCTGTATGTTATTTTGAACTCATGCAGGGCTTTTTACATTTTATTTACTGTATGTTATTTTGAACTTATGCAGGGCTTTTTACATTTTATTTACTGTATGTTATTTTGAACTTATGCAGGGCTTTTTAAATTCAGTTTTATTTTTCAGTTGTGCCGTTCTAAAGTTTTTTTGTCTATAAATTAATCAATATACCTTATTGATTCCATAAAGTATATTGATTAATTTATTGTTTCATTGGTTGGTTGGTTAGTTGGTTGAAAAAATGTTTGTTCTGTATTATTGGAGCTGATTCAGAAAGTTGTCCAACATGAACAGAACCACACAGCAGCTGTTTGCATCAGTCGGCTTCAAAACTCTGTGCAGATACAGGTAGTTCACACCTGGCCTCGGTTCTATGGTTCTCCTCTGCAGCAACACCTCACAGGCAGGCGCACTCTGCAGGCAGCTCCGACCTTTTTAATCAGAACAGGAACCTTGGCTTTATTCAGGAGTTACAGGCAAACAGCTGATCCACAGTCTCAAACAGCTGATCCACAGTCTCAAACAGCTGATCCACAGTCTCAAACAGCTGATCCACAGTCTCAGACAGCTGATCCACAGACTCAGACAGCTGATCCACAGTCTCAAGCAGCTGATCCACAGACTCAAACTGCTGATCCACAGTCTCAAACAGCTGGTCCACAGACTCAAACAGCTGATCCATAGACTCAAAAAGCTGGTCCACAGACTCAAACAGCTGATCCATAGACTCAAACAGCTGATCCATAGACTCAAACAGCTGATCCATAGACTCAAACAGCTGATCCACAGTCTCAAACGGCTGATCCACAGTCTCAGATAGCTGAGCCACAGACTCAAACAGCTGATCCACAGACTCAAACAGCTGATCCACAGACTCAAACAGCTGATCCACAGACTCAAGATCCACAGACTCAAACAGCTGATCCACAGACTCAAACGGCTGATCCACAGACTCAAACGGCTGATCCACAGACTCAAACGGCTGATCCACAGACTCAAACGGCTGATCCACAGACTCAAACGGCTGATCCACAGACTCAAACGGCTGATCCACAGACTCAAACGGCTGATCCACAGACTCAAACAGCTGATCCACAGACTCAAACAGCTGATCCACAGACTCAAACAGCTGATCCACAGACTCAAACAGCTGATCCACAGACTCAAACAGCTGATCCACAGACTCAAACAGCTGATCCACAGACTCAAACAGCTGATCCACAGACTCAAACAGCTGATCCACAGACTCAAACAGCTGATCCACAGACTCAAACAGCTGATCCACAGACTCAAACAGCTGATCCACAGACTCAAACAGCTGATCCACAGACTCAAACAGCTGATCCACAGACTCAAACAGCTGATCCACAGACTCAAACGGCTGATCCACAGACTCAAACGGCTGATCCACAGACTCAAACAGCTGATCCACAGACTCAAACAGCTGATCCACAGACTCAAACAGCTGATCCACAGACTCAAACAGCTGATCCACAGACTCAAACAGCTGATCCACAGACTCAAACAGCTGATCCACAGACTCAAACAGCTGATCCACAGACTCAAACAGCTGATCCACAGACTCAAACAGCTGATCCACAGACTCAAACAGCTGATCCACAGACTCAAACAGCTGATCCACAGACTCAAACAGCTGATCCACAGACTCAAACAGCTGATCCACAGACTCAAACAGCTGATCCACAGACTCAAACAGCTGATCCACAGACTCAAACAGCTGATCCACAGACTCAAACAGCTGATCCACAGACTCAAACGGCTGATCCACAGACTCAAACGGCTGATCCACAGACTCAAACGGCTGATCCATAGACTCAAACAGCTGATCCACAGACAACAACAGCTGATCCATAGACTAAAACAGCTGATCCACAGACAACAACAGCTGATCCATAGACTAAAACGGCTGATCCACGGACACCAACAGCTGATCCACAGACTCAAACAGTTGATCCATAGACTCAAACAGCTGATCCACAGACTCAAACAGCTGATCCANTGTGTCTTTGGTTGGAGCCAGTTCTTCTTTTCAGCTACATCCAGTTTGATGAGCTGCAGTGTGGAGATATATTGGAGGACCTCTCTCTTAATGAAGCGTCTGAGTAGACTAACAAAAGAAAATGAAATTACCATGAATTATAAAAAATTCAAACAAAATCAATACTGAGTCCTCAAACAACTACTACCGGGTAATATACTTATAAAACACATTTACAGAAATATATAGCCTATACAGGTTGATCAAATTTGCATCTGAAAACTAAAGCTGTCATATAAACATGCTTGTTAAAATAAAACGTTTACTTACTTTTAAAGGTTCAGTATGCAGTTTCTGTAGAACTGCAGCAGTTAGAAATATTTTCAACAGGCAAAGCATTCTGATCCCTCCCCCTCAGAGCCATATGTGGCTCTGCCCCCTTGTGGTCTGTTGAATTTCAAATTCAAGCTCTGTTTTTATTGGCTGATTCAAATTCAAGCTCTGTTTTTATTGGCTGGTTACAAACTCTGTTTTTATTGGCTGGAAAATGGCGGGTCACCTTTTCTTTTTAGAAATGCTTATTTACCACCTGGAGAAGCAAGGGGACAATTTTTTTTTTTTTTTTCAGAGATTACCTGGCTAACATCAGTCTGTCAGGAGGTAGTGACAGAGTGAAGAAATATGTTCATAAAAAAAGCTACATACTGCAGCTTTAATGCTTCATTAAAGGTGGGGTATGTAACATTGTAATGTAGTTAACTTTTCAAACAATATATTTTTAACATATTTCTTCACTCTGTCACTATCTATTGACAGACTGATGTTAGACAAAGTAATCTCTGAAAAAAACTATAGTCCCCTTGCTTCTCTATCAGCATTTATAAAAACACTGAAAACACAAGAGTGACCCGGACACTGACCAGCCAATAAAAACAGAGTTGTTTGTCACGCCCCAACCCACGCCCCCACCTGTCCCAGCCGCAGCTCGTTCTCATTCAAAGGATTGCAAAGCGATGCAGGACTGTTTTTTATGTGACACAAAATGTATTAAATATCCCTTCTTTATCCCAGAGCTGGACTTTTATTTAGTTTTTTTGCCAAAAGTCAAGTGATCGCTTCATCCTTCACTGACAGGAATGAGGAAATGGATTTGTCACGACTCACGAGCGAATTAAAACATGTCCAACGTTGCTTCGTGAACCTCTGATGATTTCTGCTGGATTTTGTGTTGTTGGATGAGTGATTCATGGTTTTATTATATTTTTTAAACAGTTATATTATCATATAAACACAGAACTTCGGAGCGCAGAGACAGGAGGAGGTGGAGCATTCCAGACATTCCAGACCAGCGCTGACAGACATGAGGAAGTCACGAGCGAATTAAATCATGTCCAAACGTTGCTTCGTGAACCTCTGATGATTTCTGCTGGATTTTGTGTTGTAGGACTAGCGCTCCATGGTTTTATTTTATTTTATTAGAAGGTTTTATTAACATAAACACAGAATATCGCAGCGGCTCTGAGCAGACAGCAGCAGGGGGCGGAGCATATCCCAAGTTCAGCAGAAGCACGGACTGTGCCATATATGGCTCTGAGGGGAGGGAGCAGAATGCTTTTCTGCGCTGAAAATATTTCTAAGTCCCAGAGTGTTCAAATATCGCAGACCCTACCTTTAAGTCATTAGCTGTTGAATGCCCCATGAACTGGGATCCCAGGTATCTGGACTGTACCTGTCCCCCCTTCCAAAAACGCAGGTGTAGGTCCAGCTGCTTGGTTTTGGTGGTTTGATTCAGGCTTTCATCGAACATGAACACAAACGGTCCAGTCACTTTGGAAATTAGTTCTCTTTTTATAAAGTCTGCTAGTCCAAAGCGGGTAATGTATGCAGTTTTATCTTTTCCACACTTAAATGATTTGGCGATGTCCGAGTCTGGAAACATAGTTTGAAACAAGTCTCCAATGTCTTCATTTGCGCTGTATGAGTGATGTTTAGTTATCACGTGGAGAATCCAGAGAACCTCCGCTCGTAATGTAGCCTCTGACCCGAAGACAACACGAAGGTCGCTAACAGGAGCTGCTGAGCCGTTGTCTCTCCGAGGCAGAGTAGATGAACCAGTGCTAGTGCTGGAACTGGAGCAGCAGAACTGGCTAATAGCGGTCGTCTGTCTAAAGCCTTTCACAGCGCTAACGGGCTAACATGCTAACGTGCTAACATGCTAACGTTCCGAGTTTAACGTTTCTTTTACATAAGCAGCAGTAGGCCTCAAAGTCGCTGTTTGGCGACGGCTTTAACCAAACCTTAAAGTCCAACACCCACAATGTTTTCAAATTGCATCGCCATTAATATTTATTAGTTTATTTAAAAATAATACAGGAGCTTCTATTTATATTGTAGAGAAATAACGCTAAATGTGTTATTTCATGATTTATAGCAGATTTTAGCATGCAGCTCCGGGAAAATCTGCCCCTCTCCATATATGGGCATTCACATGGGCATTCACGTCACTAAAGTGACGCCTTGGAGTAGGGGTGGGCGATATGGCTCAAAAATTATATCGTGATATTTCAGAGTATTATCACGATAACGATAAATTTCGTGATATAACCCAAAAAAAAATCAAATGTATTTATTTGACAAAATTAACTTAACATGTTGCTTTGCAGTATTATATAAAATTTTAAAAAACAACAAGGGGTAATTTTACTGAAATTACTTTATTTAGTAAAGTATTTAGTCTCCAAGTAAAACTACACCTGCACTTTAGTTTTTGTGGTGGTTTTTTAATCTATATTTTGTGCAGACTTTTTCAATCTAAATAACAGATCATTTTTAAAGTATATATTTTTTTCAGAGATTACCTGGCTAACATCAGTCTGTCAGGAGATGTGGCAGAGTGAAGAAATATGTTTATAAAAAATGTTACATACAGCTCCTTTAAATGAGCTGTAACTTCTACAAGTTGATCAGCTGACCCGGCTGAAACTTGTTCATGTTTCAGCTTCATCTGTTCATTTGGCATCATTCCTCTTGATTCATTTTTTTAACTGATCTGTGTCTGATGTGGACGGACTGTGGAGCCGCGCGAGTTTGTGACACAGTTACAGCGGGGACACGCAGCGAGACATGCAGCACCGAGCTGCGCAGAGCGGAGCAGGGCGGGGGAGGAGGGGACAGCTGTCTGTGCCGGCTGCAGAGCAGGGGGGAGAGAAGTTGAGACGCGCGCGCGTTGTTTTTAACATTTTAGCAGTAACTAATTAGCGTTTTACACCAGTAGACTGGTGGAGGGGAGGTGCGCAGTTGTCGGGTGTTAAGGGGCGGGACGCCCTGACGTATTACGTCATGAAATTAGCATATCATGATATAAGGTTTTTGCCCGGGCAAGCTTTTTATACCGGTATTACCGGTAACGATATGATATGGCCCAGCCCTACCTTGGAGTTACAGGCGAGCGAGGAAAAGAAAAAGCGAAGCATTTTTAAATATTCCCTAAAGCTGCCTGTTGATTAATCCTGCTGTCGCTCACTCATGTCTATCATATTCTGAGCGAGCATCCACGTAGACATACTAGTTTAATTCGTTTGATCGTGACAAATTCATTCATTTCCGCATCGGCTTTTTATTCTCTCCCCCCCGTGACCAGACAGGTCGAGAGTACAGAAGGCAGCCGCGCTGCGGAGCTCTGCGCGCGTACTCCCCGCGCTCCCCGCAACAAGGCTGACGAGAGCAAATACATACACTCGAGGGAGCAAATTACACCGGCACGAGGAACTTCAAAGGTGACCAGCGGAACGAGGAGCCAGAGACGCGCGCGGCTCGCGGCTCGCTCCTCTGGGCAGAATGGGTGAGAGCAGCAACGGTCCGCAGCGGTGTTATAAAATAAATAATAAATAAAATCAGAGCGCTGGTCCATATGTACACACAAATGCACCAGGAAATATGCAGTTTTAACTCCCACTCTCTCTCATAAACCTCCATGGAAACTCACTCCTACCTTCTGCCTTCTGGGTGGAGATGTAACAAAAGTCACATGACACTTCGGGACTCTTCGGCCAGGTTTCCGGATTCATTCGGGAGTGGGTTTTTTTTTTTTTTTTTAACCCTCGCCTGGCCCAAATGCAAAAATGAAAATAGACATAATATTAAATTACAGTAATTGTCCTATATGGTGAATTGTTACTGTCATGGTGGATGTTGTCCTTTAAACTCGTCCCTCTCAAGCCGTGTTGTTAAATTCGCATTTCCCCATGTTTGCAACAGCACGCCGTCTTCTTCTGCTGTTGTTGGGGCGGCCGTGGTGTAGTGGTAATGGCAGTCGTCTCCCGATCGGAAAGTTGGCGGTTCGACTCCCGGGACCCGCACCATGTGTCGTTGTGTCCTTGGGCAAGACACTTAACCCTGAGTTGCTCCCGGTAGGACTGGAAAGCACCTTGCATGGTAGTCTGCCGCCACCGGTTTATGAATGTGTGTAGCATTCAATATATGTGTAGCACTTTGAGATTTTCAGTAATGAAAAGTGCGTTATAAATTGAATTAATTATTATTATTATTATTATTGTTATTGATGTCGTCGCCTTGGACTCTCACGAAAACTGATTGGCTGCAATACGTCACATGTTTGTCACGAATGTCATTCATTCATTCAACCTTTATTTACCGTAGTCAGGTAAATCTTTTGAACCTCATGGGCTCATTTACGAAAGCGACCTGCTAAAACTAAAGAACAATGAACAGCAATGGTAGAATTTCCTTAAACAATAAACAATAAGCAAACAAACAATAAACAATAGAAAAAAAAAAAGAGTTTTTTTTTTTAACAAAGTATCAAAAAACTAGCAAAACATTATAAGGTAGACGTATAAAATCAAAGACAGGAACAAATCTGCATTGGTTTTTGCCAGGATTCCAACAGATTCTGAAAACCATTTAGAGAAGTCAAGGTCGAGAGCTTCAGATCTTTTTGTAAGATATTCCATGAAGCAGGAGCGGAGTAGGAGAAGGCCCTTTTTCCAAGTTCAGTCCTCACTGACGGAACACTGCAGGTAATCATGTCCTGAGAGCGCACGCTGTAGCTGCACTCACGCAAAGACATGTAGGAGGAGATGTATGAGGGCAGCAGACCAAGAAGTGATTTAAAGATGAAAATGTACCAGTGGAAGAGTCTGCGTGAGGTTAATGATGTCCAGTTAACCAGTGAATACAGGGTGCAGTGGTGGGTACGATAATCACAACCAGTTATGAATCTTAGTGCACCATGATAGACAACATCCAACATCCGCAGGGTGCTTGTAGGAGCATTCATGTAGAGAATGTCACCGTAATCAATGGAGGGAAGGAAAGTCACAGATACAAGGCGTTTCCTAACATTCAGTGATAGACATGATCTGTTTCTGAAAAAGAAACCCAGTTTAACTTTCAGTTTCTTCACTAGGTTTTCCACGTGGAGTTTAAAAGAGAGATGTGAATCGATCAGGATACCCAGATATTTATAGGAATCAACAAACTCAATAGGGACACCATTTGAAGATAAAATCAGAGGAGGATCTGCTGGAACCGCCTTCCTATTTGAAAAAAACATCCCTTTTGTTTTATCAGCATTTAGGACAAGTTTGAGACGGAACAAATCTGACTGGATGATGTCAAAAGCGGATTGCAGTAACTGGAAAGCCTTAGCTACTGTTTTAGCTCGGCAATAAACAACTGTATCATCAGCATAGAAATGTAAGGATGCATCAGGGATGCAGTGACCTACATTAGCTATGTAGATTGTAAAGAGAGTGGTCCTAAAACTGAGCCTTGTGGTACACCATTTTTAACTGTTAAATAGCTGGAAGAAGTACCGTTATGTTGAACACATTGCCTCCGATTGGAAAGATAGTTAGAAAACCAACCGATGGTGTGATCAGAGAAACCGATTTCTGAGAGCTTATGACACAGGATGTTATGATCCACAGTGTCAAAAGCTTTAGACAGGTCTAAGAAAAGTGCAGCACAATAGTCCTTAGCATCCAATGCTTCAACAACATCATTCAGAACCTTCAGAGAAGCAGTTGTTGTGCTGTGTTTTTTCCTGAAACCAGATTGATGAAGAGGTAAGATGTTAAATGAGTCCAGATAGTTTTTGATCTGAGAGTTTATCAGTTTTTCTAGAACCTTGGCTAAAATCAGAGTCAGAGTCAGAGAGTCTTTATTGTCATTTGCACCGCATGTGGTACATGTGATGAAAACGAGATTATGTACACGGGGTCCCAGTTACATCCAACAACAAATGCAAGAGAAAAACAGTAATAACATCTAGAATTAACTAAGAAAAACATCAACTAGTAATACACTAAGCCTAATATAGTGGAAATAAACAGCAGCACGAACATGAGTTTGTATGAGCAGATGGTCACAGATGAACACAGATGAACACAGCAACAAGAAAACAGATCAGCATCAGCACAATGTGATATTTTGCAGTGTTTATTTTTTATTTTATTTTTATTTATTCATGAGTCTAACAGCCTCAGGGTAGAAGCTGTTCCTCAGTCTAGTGGTTCTACATTTGATGCTCCTCAACCTCCGTCCTGAGGGGAGTGGGGCAAAGAGTGAGTGTGCTGGGTGAGTGAGGTCTTTCATGATGCAGGTGGCTCTTTTCCTGCATCTGGAGGTGTAAATGTCTGTGATGGTGGGGAGACTGACTCCAACAGACTTCTGTGCAGCCTTCACCACTCTCTGCAGAGCTTTCCTCTCTTCAACTGTGCAGCCTCCATGCCACACGTTGATGCTGGAGCACAGGACGCTCTCCACTGCACACCTGTAGAACGAGGTGAGAACTGGGCTGCTCAGACCAGCACGTCTCAGCCGTCTGAGGAAGTAGAGTCTCTGATGACCTTTCTTGATCAGGCTGGTGGTGTTGTTGCTCCAGCTGAGGTTATCATTCATGTGTACACCCAAGTATTTGTAGCTGGAGACCACTTCCACTGCAGACCCACCTATTTTCAGTGGGGCGTGGGTGTGTTTATTCCTTCTGAAGTCCACAATCATCTCCTTTGTCTTCTTCACATTCATGTGAAGATTATTCTCTTTGCACCAGCTCTCCAGGTGTTCCACCTCCTGTCTGTAGCTGGACTCATCATTGTTTGTGATGCATCCCACCACCGCTGTATCATCTGCAAACTTAACAATATGACAGCCTGGAAGTGTGGCTGTACAATCATATGTGAGCAGAGTGAACAGAAGGGGGCTCAGCACACATCCTTGAGGAGAGCCAGTGCTGAGGGTTATGGTGGAGGAGGAGAAGTTGTGGATCTTCACGGACTGTGGTCTGTCTGTTAAGAAGTCTAGTACCCAGTTACAAATAGAGGGGCTTAGTCCAAGTGTAGATAGTTTGTCTATCAGAGTTTGGGGGATCATGGTGTTGAAGGCAGATGTGAAGTCCACAAAGAGCAGACGCACGTATGAGTCCTTCTGATCCAGGTGGGTGAGAGCAGTGTGGACCACGGAAGAAATGGCGTCCTCTGTTGATCGGTTCTCACGGTATGCGTATTGATGAGGGTCCTCGTTGATGTTGACGGTTGCCTTGATGTGGGACATGACCAGTTTCTCAAAACATTTAGCGACTACCGGGGTGAGGGCCACTGGTCTATAGTCATTCAGACCAGTCACTGTGGAGCTCTTTGGGACTGGGATGATGGTCGCGGTCTTCAGGCAGGTGGGAACTGACTCCAGTGCAAGTGAGGTGGTGAAGATGTCAGCCAGCACCTCACAGAGCTGGTCCGCACATTCCTTCAGAACTTTCCCTGGGATGTTGTCTGGTCCGGTTGCTTTATGAGGATTAATCTTTCTGAGACTGCCTCTCACTTCTGCTGCGGTCACTCTGAGATGCTCTTCATCTGGTGATGAGGTGAGTCTGGTGCTAGCTGGTCTGTTTGGATCATCAAAACGTGCATAAAACTTATTGAGGGCATCAGGCAGAGATGGGTCCCTGGGACATTGTTTGTTCTTGCCTTTGTAATCTGTTATGCATTTAATACCCTTCCACATGCTCCGTGGGTCTTGTGAGGTGAACTGTCCCTCGATCCTCTGTGCATACGTGGCCTTGGCCGTCTTAATGCCATCCTTCAGTTCTTTCCTGGGGCCTCATGTATCAACCGTGCGTGCGCACAAAAACCTTGCTTACGTCACTATCCACGCAAAACCCCGTATGTATCAAAACTGAACTGAACGTGAATATGTGCGCATCCAGGTACATTTCCACGCCAGCCCCATGGCTCGCGTACGCACGTTTCTGTGGTTCTTGTTCCTTTGGCGACACTTACAGGTGATTCAGAGAAACTGAAGCCCCACAGTCTGTGGTTGACTTTAAGAGCGGCTTGAAGACCTTTCTTTTCAACCGAGCTTACACTACCTCCTCATGATTCTACTTTTGATCATAGCTGATACTGTTGTTGATTTTAATTGTTTTATTATTTGTTTTATTGACATTTAATTCTGTTGCACCTTGTAGCACTTTGAGATTTCCATTAATGAAAAGTGCGTTATAAATTGAATTCATTATTATTATTATTATTATTATTATTATTATTATTAACTGTTCATGATGTGAAAATGATTAATATTCCCACCAAACACACGATTAACAAGTATTACATCCACATGACGCAGTAAATAAAGGACGCGCAAAGTTGTGCCAAAAATAAATTTAACAGGAACGGATTCATTCAGCCTTACTGGAGAATATAATAAATAGTGTAACACGCAGAGCATTTATTTATAAACCAGTGTTGTTTTTGACAGCCATTTTGATATCAGTTTTAGTCATAGTCTTTTAGACTAAAATACTTCTTAGTTTTAGTCTGTTTTAGTCATTTCTATATTTAATGGTTTTAGTTCAGTTTAAATCGACAAAAACTTAAAAAATTTAAGTCTAGTTTTAGTCTTAAAAAAAAAAAAAAAAAACATATTAGTCAGCTAAAAAAAGTTAATTTTGGGTTTAGTTCCTCTAAAGTATGTTGAACAAACAGGCAACACATAGGCAACATACAAAATGAAGGTAAAAAACAGAATATAGACATAAAAACGTCGCAGATAATAAATATAACGACCAACCTGTGTTGGTAAATGGCTGTTTGAACCATCTTTCTATACATACATTGTTCAAAGATTAGAGGAAATTTGACTTCCATCTAATTTCTGTGCAAAACGTTAGGTCTGAAATTGTTAAGTGTTTTTGAAATGTTATAAATAAACACTATAGATAACCAATTAAAACATAACACACTGCTGCCTGCATCGCTTCACACGTCCTCCACAGAACGACAGAAATATCTGCACTTAGTGAAAAAAGAGAGCCCCCCATTTAAATGAGATTGGGTCACGTCAAAGAGGATTACATCTGTGGGTGGATCAGGCCTCATTTGTCACAATATTATTTTCACTTTTGCAGGCATGACAGCCGATAAAAAAAGTTCAAGTCCACAATATTTGGGTTGTCAAGGCCAAAAAGAAAATGACACTGGGTAAAAAAAAAATGAATAAATGAAAAAGAAGGGAATTGTATAATTATAGTTCAGAAAGTCTATTTTTTTATTTTTTGCTCGTTATTCTATTGCACAATTCATAATCCAAATCAAAATAATAATAAATGGAGCACTGAGTTTGTCACTGAAGATTATAGAATTTATCTGACAATACTTTATGCAGTTATTATAAATCAAGTCAGCTGTTTTGTCGACCAGTCATCATCTCGAAGGGAGAGGTAGTTTTTATTTTAATCACGATGGTTACTGAACAACACGATAAAAATCCACTTTTTGGATGAGTTTTGTACCTGCATGTGACAAACGCTGAAATAACTTCATTTATTTACTCTCTGAAGAAAAAGAACGGCTTTTTCTCCGGTGAGTGTGCTTGTGAGTCACGGCTGAGTTCTTAACTCAAGTAGTCATGGGAGTTGTAGTTCTTTCCCTCTGACCTATCACAGTGTCTCTACACAGCCCCGACAACCAATCACAGAACTTGTAGTCGTCATGGGAGTTGTAGTTCTTTCCCTCTGACCTATCACAGTGTGTCTCTACAGCCCCGACAACCAATCACAATACATAAACAAACGCCACGGCCATTTTGAACAGAAAGTAGCTATCAGTTAGCAAAAGTTTCCGGACTTTTCAACACATAAAAACGCTTATAAACAGAGCAGTAAAATTCTGAAATATAGCAAATCACTTTCTACAGTTACACTAAGATCAACGCTCAGCAACACAGCGATTCAACTGTCGAAAACAATGACGGACTCTCTCGGAACCGTTCGGTCCACAGCAGATCCTGGACACACCAAACCACTGAGCAGAAAAAGTTTCTGACAGCATATGCTTGTTTACCCGCTTCAAATGCAATAACTACACAACAGCACTTCCTCGCAGTTGTTATAAATGAGCTTATTAGGCAAAAAGTTGACGCGGAGGTCAAACGTGAATGCGCTATTCTGTGACAAGTCAGCAGTGAGTCCAAACAGAACCAGAACCTGACTGACCCACACACACAGCAGCGACAATTCTATGACCCAAACAGCTTCAAACAAGGACAGGATTTATAAAAAAAAATACATACATTCGGTTCTTCTCTTCTCACAGTTGGGCTGAATACAAAATAAGTCCATAAATCTTTTCTGGGCTGGCGGCCGGCCACCGACCGACCGAGCCCCTTCGTGCAACATGCTGCTGCAGGATCTTCCATGGTCCAGTTTGAAAAGGAAGTCACAGGTGAGCGGCGCGCAGCGCGTGGCCATGCTGAATAAACACCGCGGTGGTGGGCGTGACCAAACAGCTGACTTTCCGACACAGAATATAATTATGGGCACTTGGGCAGAAATATAAATTATTGATTGAACGAAACATTTTCGTTCAGTCTCGTCTCGTCTAACGAAAACTCACACACATTTCGTCACGTTTTAATCATTAAAGAGCAATGATTATTTAGTTACCGTTTCGTTATTGTCATGAAAAAAGGGGGCGTTAACGAAAAATTTACGTCAGCGTTACGTCAACGAAAACAACACTGTTATAAACAGATATAATTTTCTGATCTAGGATATGGCTTATCAGCCGTTTTCAGAAACAATCATTTTTCAGTTTGGCACTGCTGCGCTCTGGAGCAACACAGGAGCCGTGCATCACGCGTGCACATGCAGAAGCAGCGATCAAACTGTTCCACAGGAGCTTTCCTGAGGGAGCTGGCAGGCCGATCAGGGCAGTCCAGTCCACACAAAGCCGATTCATGTCCAATGGAATGTCTCATCTATATGATTCCAAAGGCTGAGTGGTCGCGCTTTGGAGCGCGCGCGCACCCTCGCCGGTGCGGCAGCTGGAGGTGATTCATAATCTGCGTTTATTGTAGATTTCTCCAAAATGACACGTGAAAGTACACCATATATAACTTGTTGGAGAGTAAAAGCTTCACAGACAAACAGATTGCGCACAAAGGCTGTGGCGCGCGCAGCGTTTGGAGACTCCAACATCACGTCATGTCATGAAAACTCTCCACTGAGACGCACAGACCCGTTTCTTCATATCATCTATTAAATAAACAAAGATCTATGTTCAACCAAACATCCAAGTTCCTCTGTGTTTACAGTAATTATGGTAATAAACTCGTGCGCAAAGTTAATATTTTCACTCAGAATGAATGGATGAGCCGTTGCGCACCAAAGCAGGGTGCGCGCACACACAAATACCGACACACAATCACTCGTTCTTTGCGTGATAAACACATTTTATTACTATTCTTACTTAGGATTATTTTCCTCACTCATATTATATTAAATTCATTATTTTCCTGAATCTAGAAATGATTTCTGATCGCGCAGGGATCAAACAAACATGTCCTTCACACATGCAGGAAGTAATTTGCATCTGTTTAACATATGTAAATGAAGGCGTGTCAGGGGAGGTGTCTCACGTGCGCTCAGTTCCACGTTAATTGTGATGTACAAAAGGAATGTGCGTGGATTCCGGTGTACGCACAGTTTGATACATCTGGATTTTTTTGTGCGTGCACACTTTTCTGGATTTGATCGTACGTCACTTTTCAGTGGGAAATCCACGCAAGTCTTTGTACATGAGGCCCCTGCTCTTTCTCAGCTCCTCTTTATCTCCTGACTTGAATGCAGTGTCCCTGGCTGCTAGCAAGGCGTGAACTTCTTTATTTAACCAGGGTTTCCGGTTCGGGTAAGATTTAACATATTTTTTTATGGATACATTTTCAGAGCATGTACTGATGTAGCCCAGGACTGAGGAAGCATAGAGATCCAGGTCAACTGAGCTCCCTTCAGTAGCTGCTTCTCTGAAAACAGACCAGTTTGTCTTCTCAAAACAGTCTCTCAACATGGGGGAACTATCTTGAGGCCAGATTCTTATCTCTCTTTGTTCCGGCTTGGAGCGCCTGAGTGGGGGGAGTTGTCTTGGGGCCAGGATCAGAGAGCAGTGATCGGAAGCTCCGAGCGCTGGGCGTGTCTTCGCCGTGTACGCCCCCTTTACATTAGTGTAGACTTGGTCAAGCGTTTTATCTCCTCAGAGTTTAGAGATCGGTCGATAATATCCCACCCACATCTTTGATGTTGTCGGTACCGGGGCTTGAACCGGCGATCTTCCGATCACAAGCTCACCTTCTTAACCTCTGCGCCACCACTCCCAAAGAC
>JBBPBX010035101.1:0-12880 GCA_038048925.1 Garcialebias charrua
GGAGCTGAAATGAGTCCTCAGTGCAGCTGTGGCCGTGGAGTATTTATTGTCCGCTAACGTGAACGTGGCGAAGATTCTTTGACCCTCCTGGCCCAGACAATGGCGGAGGAGCGCGCACTTCCTCGCTTCCGCCAGTTCAGTGTGTCCCAAAGCCAGCAAGTAGTCCTCGAACGCAGCTCGCCATCTGTCCCACGGGACAGCTGGGTCGCCGGGGACAGGCAGGAAAGGTGGCGGTGGTGGTAACGTGAGTCCGGACATCCTCGTCTGCCAAAATGTAGTGTCCGCGGGAACTCAATAACCACACCGTGTCGCTTCGTGCACCAAACTTTACTGAACTCAAAACCCCCCACACACACACATTTACCCATGCCGTAAAGCATCTCTTAAAGGCACAGTAACATGTCTTAACAAACAGAGCACACCATTACAGACCCAATAAACACACTAAACACTGTGTTTTCTGAACACAACAGGCAGGACGCTCAGCTTTGCCGGACCCTTCAGTGCCCTGATGGCCGCTTGCTATTCACAGAGGTCTGAGTGATACTAGCAATAAGATCATTGTAAGAGGGGGACAGTTGAACACGGAAGCCTGCACCCCTTTTTAATGATCTCCTAGATGTGATGGAGGTCATACCTGCATTATAAAAAATATCCATTGTACTTCTGCCTTTTTACCATTTGCTGCAAATTGTGTTTTTGGTCAGGAAAACCAATGTGCATGTTTTTGAAAAACCTCTGTTTGCAGCGAGACGTGGAACTTTCAAAGAAGCAAAACAGCGGTCTGTTTTGCGCATGCTACCGAACACTTAATGCCCAGAAACATAAAGTACAACGGAGCTGTTTGTACCCATTTCTCTGTATCTGTCTCAATTCATCTCATTCCTGTTTAAACTTTGACTGTGGTCTGAAAAGAGTCAAAATTTGAAACAATTGTGAATGGTATAAAAATAGCAAAACACACAGGTGTTTTAATAAAGTCTTTAGCCTAGCTAAAAATTGTATTTCTTTTTATTTTGGTGTTTAATTATTGTAACCTCTTTTCCACCATACTAGCATGGCACATGCTGTTGATGTTTCATTTATTTATTTTTTGGATGCTCCCTTCTTCAAGCGTCACCACATCAAGCAAACTCTTACGAAATACAGTATTCTGCAATTGTTTTAGGCCAGATGCACTTCCTGATGCAACGTGGGCTCAAACCTGCATACACCGACCATTGAGCTACCACAGTCCCCAGCACAGCATGAGTATTTAAATCATTTTGTTTAAAGGAATAGTCTGGTCATTTTTTAAACGACATCCTGTCAAAGACTTATCAATAGTTAGTGACTTATAGGTTCAAGGTCAAATTTCTTTATTGTCATTCACATCACATGTGGTACATGAAGTGGAAATAAATTGTGTACTCAAGGGCCCAGTTACACCCTACAATAGTAAAAGTAATTAAATATAAAAAAAGATACAGTATACAAAGATCTAAGATATTCACTAAACAATAATAACATAATATAGTGTTTTAAACAGCAGCCTGAACATGAGTCTGTTGTGAGCAGATGGGTATGGATGCAGCAGCTCATCAGTCAGAGGGTATGAACTGTGACAAAAAGCACAGGTCAGCCAGGCATAGGCTAATGATCACCTATTTTTTTAATTACATTTTTTTCAAGCTTTTAAAACAACTTTTTATCAAAAATATTACAGTGGTGTGAAAGAATGCTACCTTTGCACTTTTGCTTAACGCATTTTATTTATTTTGCTGCTGTTTTCTCCATAGAAACATCGTGTGTGTACTAAGCATAGACCATATACCTGTAATGGTGCTGATGCTGTAACTATCCATCGTATGAGCTGACTAGACACACTAATCAGGCAGACTAAAATATTCACAGCACCATGCTTTGTTTCTCGTTTTTCATGTATTTTCATGCCACAAACAGGCCTGTTCGTGCTGGTTTTGGTGTTTTGTGTGCGGCTGAAGACATTTCTAGAAATTGTACCATCGTTTGCTTTAGAAATGAATAATAATTACATTGAAAAAAAAAAAACGTGTTTCAGTGTGGACAAGGTTTTAAACTTTCCTAGGAGCAAAGGTGGGCGAATGAACGCTAGAGAGCGCTAAATCGCTATTCCGCTTACAGTGGACCTAAACTTTTTGTCAGCGTTTTTGTGAATTGACTAACTTTTATAATTCATAAGCGGATTTCTGCTATTTTTATTTAAAATGCAGTACCGCTAATAACTAATTATCTATCAGTAAAAACCAATAAACTTATTTACAAGCTCATAATGCTGCTTGTTTTACCTTTTTCCCTACCGTAAACAGCAGAGAGGAGGAGGGTGTGAGGGTGAGGGAGGGTTGGAGGGGGGAGGGAGCAGAGGGGGGGATCTACCATGTAGGTAAATGCCTGGGGATCCCATCAGCATGAGGCCCCGGCCCCGCCGCGCCCCGGCCAGTCACCTAATTCCTAACATTGATCCTGCTTGTTAATCTACATTTAACATAAAAATAATTATAGTTACGATGAAAACAATCATTAAATAAGCAATTTAAAAAACGGTTGATTTCATTATCCCCCTACTAAAAATGGACTATTCCATCTCGACAGCTTCCGGGTTAGAGGTGAACTCAGAGGCTAATTCCGTGGCTAGCTGTTTGTGCTGGGTACTTGGACAAATCCTTAGAAAACCCAGCTGTTTCAAGCCAAATTAACGCGGCCGGAGGATTCTATTTTGTGTTCTGTGTATACCACGCGACGGTGAGTCGTTATTTTCATGTATTTTTATTACTTTTCATTAAATCTGTTGAGTACCTATAGACGCTAACTGTGTCTGCCGGTTGGTTGTGGGTTACTAATGGAAATCCTTAGAAAACCCAGCTGTTTCAAGCCAAATTAACGTGGCCGAAGGATTTTATTGTGCGTTTTGTGTCGACCATTCGACGGCGAGTCGTTAGTTTTATGTATTTGGGTTACTTTCATGTATAAATGCCGTGGCGACACACCCGTGTATTTGAGATTTAAACGTGGTGTTGACCGATGCTGCCTTTTTGGGTGAGCAGGTACTCATCGATCTGTTCACCAAATATAACACACCCATCCCCTCCAGTGCAGCAGTTGAACGCCTGTTCTCGATGGGAAAGGACATTTTGAGGGCCAAGAGAGCCAGCTTGTCTGACACCAATTTTGAAGTGTTGATTTTTATGAGAGGCAACCAGCATCACATGGAGGAGATGAGCACAGAAGAACAGTCAGAGTAGCCTGAAGTTGAGGAAGGGCAGGGAATAAAACTGTTACACTAAGTGACTAAAAACATTTTTTTTTCTATTTCTCATGTTTTATAATCAAAAAAGGCGTTCAATACAAGATCAACTGGACTTTATTTGTTGCAGAAAACGTTTCACCCTTTATCCAAAAGGCTTTTTCAATCCAGAATGGCAGCTGTGAGACTGAGAAGAAGTTTTATACTAATAAAACGCATAAAACTTCAGTCTCACAGCTGCCATTCTGAACGTTTTCTGCAACAAATAAAGTCCAGTTGATCTTGTATTGAACGCCTTTTTTGATTTTATCATGTCCTGGACGACTGAGAATTTTCACCAGCTTATGTTTTATAGGCATTTTGTTGTGTATATACTTTTTATATTTTTATATATTTGTTTAATCACATTGTGTTTATTTACTCATGGCCACCACAATTTTTGAGTAGATGTGTTTTTTCAGTAATACAGTAAAATAGTGTCTGGAAATGTTTTTTTATTTCTTCTTTATTTCTTTCCAAAGAAAATCAAGGTTTTCATGCATGCACATGACATGTGCACAGAAATTAACAAGCACAAATTCACAGCTTTTTCATTTTGTGGCTTAAAAATAAATCATTAAATAATAAACAATAAACTTTATTTGTATAGCACCTTCCTACAATGCCTTGCATTGACCAAGGTGCTTAACAGGACAGAAAATATAAAAACCGGTACAATAAATCGGTGAATGAATGGAAACAAATAAAAATGCTACATACTATACCAAATTTATAAAAGTTACACACTGAAAGCTTTTTTGAACATCATAAATGATTGGAGTCAGAGGCAGAAATTATTTAAAAAATAAAATAAAAATATGTCAGCTTGAGCTTCCTTCCAAACCAATGAGTTCAAAATTAAATAAAAAAATAAGAGGTTGGTTGAATGAATGAAGATAAATTATTTAAAGCTCTTATCTTATGCTGATAAAGACAGACATCTAGTGGTCAAATGGAGCAACACAGTATGTGAAGTTTTGGTTCCTCCTTGCATTGCTTTCGTCATCTGTATACCCATAATGCATTGCAGGGCACTTCAGTTTTCCAGAAAACAGTTAAAAATAAGTTTATCGATGCATTTTTAATGAAAAATCTACAATAAACAAACAAAAAAAGGACAAAGAAGCAGTCGAAAAGCATTCCACACATTAAACAACTTTTAAAATTTTGGACCCTGAGTGAACTAAAGTGAACTCAACAGGCTAACGAGGCTAGCCTGTATAAATAATGGTTGAATGAATGAATGAAATGAATGAAAGTTGTATTTTAATAGATGACACCCGGAGCGAATCGCTGTTAAAAAGTAGGGCAAGGTGAGGTGTATATTAGTTTATACGCCTGTAGTTGGCAGTGTGGTGCAGATATTGCATAACGCTGCCGGCTACAAATTGTTGAATATAAATAGCGGATTAGATTAGCTTCCCCTAATTTTGATAAGGCCTTTGTGCATTTGGAATTGTGGACCTAAAAAAATTAATAAGCGTTTTAGAAATTGTGGAACTAATTTTTTATTTAGCGGTGCCCACCTTTGCCTAGGAGGGGTGAAAAGATATCGGTCTTGAAACATAAAGGAACAGAGATATCTGTGGATGAGGAGTGGACAGAGTTCAGGTGCAGTGTAACGAGTCAGCTGGCTCGTGTGAAAGAAAAGGGTGTTTACTGAAGCAGGAGAGGGCAAAGGGAAAGCAATGGAAAGCACTTTGGTCTGTCATTAGAGTGGCTGTTGGAGCTTTTAAGAGCTTGAATGAGGTTTGGTGTAACTTCATTAGTGTCCCTGGGCAGAAGGGACAGCAGGTGGGCTGCACTGAGAGTCTCTCAGGAGATGAGGGGCAATGCCATCTGCAGCCAAATAAGCAATTAGACGCTCCAAGTCAGACACCTGCTTCAGTGATGGATGAAGATCGGTGTCTAAATATGACGGCTGTCGTCTTTTGTGTTGTTGCATTGCTCCGTTTCTCATTGAGTTTGTGTGGGTTTCAGGTGGATTTCCAAACTTGTGTCTGTAAACACAACACAGGGAGAGTGAGGGTGAAGAGGCCAGTCATCGATCTGCACACTGCAAACACTAAGAGACACGCACAGGTACGGAGGAGGGGAGTTGACAGTTTGAAACCAGCCTGTTTATCACCATAGAAACACATTTATTAAGGTTGTAAATAAATAAAAAAGTGTTCAGAAATACACCAAGTCATTATTATTCAGGTCATATAAACTTTCTTTGTGATTTATACCAGTAATTATTCAATCTGAGTAGGAATTTCAGTTTTTTTGGTGGACGAAAGGAAAGCTGCTGTTTGCTGCCTGATTTTGCAATTAAAAATATGCATTAAAAAAATACATATATATAAATATTTTTTGTGTGGGAATATGCAGGTTATTTTTTTCTTTTAGAAACGACCATGAAGAGACAGAAACAACCTGCAGTACTTCCTGTGGTTTTCAGTGTTCTGCAGAAACAAACTCATTTCTTGTTTGTTGTTGCATTATTTAGAAGCAACGTTTCATCAAGGACATCGTCAAAAGCTACGTGATTTGTTTTCCTGTGATGAACTTTAAATGAGTCCCAGGTGTTTGTCTTGTAGCATCAACTAGTGGGTAGAAAGAGTAACGCCATGGGAAGATACAGTATGTGCCTGTTTTGGGGTTAAAAAGTAAAAACAAGTGTAAAGTGTAAAATAAGAGCTGATATTTACACATGTCATATGTTGTGATGCTAAAACATTTCAGTAATCTGTGCATATTTTATTGATGTTCCCTTTAGAGCTTTTATAATTAAACAAACAAATGAAAAAAATAGCAACAACTTTAAATTAAAGGTTAGAACCTAGAAATAAAGTTAAATGTTAAGGTATTAGTACAGCTCAAACTGCAAGTGTATTTAAATTGTTCATTGCACAAGTCTAAATATTAATGCAGAGTTCATATTCTGTGTTTGATAAATATATGACTTCATGCTTTGCCACATTTTGAGTCCAGGTCAATAAAATTGTTGCACAGAAAAACACGATTCTCTGTAATGACATTGCATCCTTTACTGGAAGTAAATCTGTAAAGACAGACTTCTGCAAAAGTCTATAAGAAACTGTTGAGTTGGTCCAGAACGCTGCTGCAAGGCTTTTAACATGAACTAATAGAAGGTCACACATTACACCAGTTTTATCTTCTCTTCATTGGCTGCCTGTTGAATTTAGAATTAATTTTAACATTTTGGTTTTGACTTTTTGAGGTTTACTGAAATGTTGATCCCTTATTCCCCTTCGGTCTTCAGCACTGAACCTCCTAAAGGTTCCTAAGACCCAATTTAAAACTCGGGGTGACCTTTCAGGCTGTAGCCCCCCGGCTGTGGAATGCCCTGCCCTGTCTCCTCGTGTGACCGTCTCTGGACACTTTTATTTAGACAAGCTTTTAGTTAAATATTTTATTTACTGTTTTTATCAGCTGTTCTTGTTTTTATCAGTTGTTTTTACTGTTTTTATTAATCAGCTGTTATTATTTTTGTTTTATTTTAAGTCTGTTTTTTGTATTTTTGTACAGCACTTTGTGATTGTATCTATGATAAGTGCTATGTAAAAAAAGGTTACTTACTTACTTACTTACTTGAGTTTTTTTCACACCAAGAGAAGACAGATACAGAGTAAATAATTTTTTTTTTTGTGTAAAATGTATAGTAATATTGTTGATATTGGACTGAAAATCTGAGCCTGAAGCTGAGGAAAGCACCACGACCGTGGAAGACCTCCTGTGTGGTGTTGGTACCAAAAACTAAACATCCAAAGGACCTCAGCAGCTACAGGCCACTGGCTCTGATCTCAGACCCTCGAGAGGCTGGTCCTCAACCATTTTTGCAGTTTGCCTACCAGCCTGGCATCTGGGTGGATGATGCCATCATCTACTTCATGCACCGAGCTCTGACACACCGGGAGAAACCTGGAAGAATTGTGAGGATCGTGTTCTTTGAGTTCTCCAGTGCTTTCATCAACATCTAGCCCTCCCATGGACAAACTGGCGCTGTCAGGAGTGGATCACCACACGTCCCAGTGGATACTGGATTACCTCACTCACTGGACACCCACAGTGCGTGAGGACACAGGGTTATGTCTCTGACAGGCTGGTCTGCAGTATGCGAGTCCCACGGGGACTTCACCCTCTACACTGCAGACTTCTCCGTCCACTCCCCACACTGACATCTGCAAAAGTTCTCTGATGGCTCTTCCATAGTCGGCCTCATCACAGGTGACGACATCAGAGTACAGATGGACCTATAACTTTGTGGACTGGTGCCAGCGGAACCACCTCCTGATCAACACTGGTAAAACTAAGGAGATGGTGGTGGACTTCTGCAGACACAGACCCACCTCACTGACCCCGGTGAACATCCAGGGAGTGGACATTGAGATCGTGGACTCTTATAAGTACCTGGGTGTTCACCTGAACAATAAACTGGACTGGTCTCACAACACTGACACACTTTACAAGAAGGGTCAGAGCAGACTCTACCTGCTGAGGAGACTGAGGTCTTTTGGAGTGCAGGGGGTGCTCCTGAAGACCTTCTTTGACTCAGTAGTGGCATCAGCCATCTTCTATGGTGTTGTCAGTTGGAGCAGCAGCTTATCACCAGCTGAGAAGAAGCACTTGGATAAGCTCGTCAAGAAGACCAGCTCTGTGCTTGGATGCCACCTCGACCCAGTGCAGGTGGTGGGAGACAGAAGGACTCTAGCTAAAATAACATCATTGCTGGACAACGTCTCCCACCCCATGCATGAAGCTGTTGCTGAACTGGAGAGCTCCTTCAGTGACAGATGACTGCATCCTAAATGCACAAAGGAGTGTTACCGCAGGTCCTTCCTCCCAGAAACTGTTAGACTTTATAACAATCACTGCTCCCAACAAACTCAATGATTAAATACATGCTGACCTCTGCTAAAACACACACTCTGCCTATAATACTGTACTGTAAATAGTATGCCATTCTCAATATCCCAATTGAACATTATTGAACATGATTATTGTTACGTTTATCTTGTTTCTTTATATGCTGTTTTTAACATTGTAGGCCATTGGGATGTTATCACGCTTTGGTTCCGGTGAGCAAGCAAACCCAGAGTGCAGGCAGGACAGGACTCGGAGACGGAGAATGTAAAATAATAAACACTTTAATAATGAAAAAAGGCTGACAGGGCAGCAACTACTTACAAAACGATGAGGAAGTGTTTGGCTCCACCAGACATAGGGAGAAAATGACTATGACCCGACAAATGCTAAGACCTGAATCCTCACCTAAATACAGACCAAAGTAATTAACTAAAACACTGAACACCTGTGGGACATCTGACAGGGGAGGAGGCGCAGGGATGAGAAGGAGCCAACAGAGGGAGAGTGAGAAACAATATAAAACACATGACAGGGGCAAAGCCTGTCATAACCCCCCCCTCAAGGGTGGCACCCGACACCCCCAAGACAGGCCCCCCACACAGCAAGGGCGGGCGGAGGGAGGCAACAGGCAGGACGGCGGGCCAACACCACCAGCCAGATCCGGAGGACGTCCAGGAGGTCGCCCATCACCATCAGGCAGATCCGGAGGACGTCCAGGAGGTCGCCCATCACCATAAGAGGAGGAAACCCCAGGCACAGGGAGGCCTCCAGGAGATGCAGAGGGCCGAGGAGCCACTGTAGACACGAGGACCCCCGCAGGGCAGCCCCCCGATGAAACGAGGACTTCCAACAGAGCGAGGACCTCCGGTGGTACGAGGACCTTCTGAGTGAAGACCCCCAGAGCGAGGACCTCCGGTGGTACGAGGACCTCTTGAGTGAAGACCCCCAGAGGAGTGGGAACCACCGGTGAGACGAGGACCTCTGAGACGAAGACCCCCGGTGGAACCAAGACCATCGGTGAGACGAGGACCTCTGAGACGAAGACCCCCGGTGGAACCAAGACCTTTGGTGAGACGAGGACCTCTGAGACGAAGACCCCCGGTGGAATGAAGACCTTCGATGCGACATCGTCAGGTGACCAGACGGGCGATGAGACGTCGTTGGGTGTAGAGACGTCGTGAGGCGTGGAGACGTCGTGAGGCGAGGAGACGTCGTGAGGCGAGGAGACGTCGTGAGGCGAGGAGACGTCGTGAGGCGTGGAGACGTCGTGAGGCGAGGAGACGTCGTGAGGCGAGGAGACGTCGTGAGGCGAGGAGACGTCGTGAGGCGAGGAGACGTCGTGAGGCGAGGAGACGTCGTGAGGCGAGGAGACGTCGTGAGGCGAGGAGACGTCGTTGGGACCCTCTGAGACGTCGTTGGGACCCTCTGAGACGTCGTTGGGACCCTCTGAGACGTCGTTGGGACCCTCTGAGACGTCGTTGGGACCCTCTGAGACGTCGTTGGGACCCTCTGAGACGTCGATGGGACCCTCTGAGACGTCGATGGGACCCTCTGAGACGTCGATGGGACCCTCTGAGACGTCGATGGGACCCTCTGAGACGTCGATGGGACCCTCTGAGACGTCGATGGGACCCTCTGAGACGTCGTTGGGACCCTCTGAGACGTCGTTGGGACCCTCTGAGACGTCGATGGGACCCTCTGAGACGTCGATGGGACCCTCTGAGACGTCGATGGGACCCTCTGAGACGTCGTTGGGACCCTCTGAGACGTCGTTGGGACCCTCTGAGACGTCGATGGGACCCTCTGAGACGTCGATGGGACCCTCTGAGACGTCGATGGGACCCTCTGAGACGTCGATGGGACCCTCTGAGACGTCGATGGGACCCTCTGAGACGTAGACCCCCGACGAGACGAGGACCTCCGGTTGGATGAGAGCCACTGATGGAGGAGCGAGGACCACCTCGGTGGGGACCTCCGATGAAGTGAGGACCCCAGAAGGATGAGTGAGGACCTCAGCACCCAGGACCACCTCTGGACCAGTGTCTGTGGAAACAAAGAGAGAGAGAGACACTGCTTCCGATGGGCCGGATGGGTCAGGAACTGGTGCAAGACCCAGCCTTGGTGCTGGTGTAGGAGCCAGCTTTGTTGCTGGCACCGGAAGGGCCAGTCTTGGTGCCGGTACAGGAACCAATCTTGGTGCTGGAACCAGTCTTGGAGCTGGAACGAGGACCTCAGCTGGAACGAGGACCTCTTTGGTGAAGACCTCCAGAGGAGTGGAGACCTCTGAAGGAGTGAGGACCTCTTTGGTGAAGACCTCCAGAGGAGTGGAGACCTCTGAAGGAACGAGGACCTCTTTGGTGAAGACCTCCAGAGGAGTGGAGACCTCTGAAGGAGTGAGGACCTCTTTGGTGAAGACCTCCAGAGGAGCGGAGACCTCTGAAGAGACGAGGACCCCCCATGGAGTGAGGCCTCCAGATGGAGCAGTGAGGACCTCAGGACCCAGGACCACCTCGAGAACAGAGTCTGTGGAGAGAGAAAAAGACACTGCTTCTGATGGGCCCGGTTGGTCGACGGCTGGTGCAGGACCCAACGTAGAAGGAGCTGGAACCCGCCTGGGAGCCGGCACAGGAGGAGCCAGTCTAGGCGCTGGTACCGGAGGGGCCAGTCTAGGCGCTGGTACCGGAGGGGCCAGTCTAGGCGCTGGTACCGGAGGGGCCAGTCTGGGCGCTGGTACCGGAGGGGCCAGTCTGGGCGCTGGTACCGGAGGGGCCAGTCTGGGAGCAGGCACCAGCCTAGGTGCTGAAACTGTGACCAGCCTTGGAGCTGCTGGGGCCAGAGCCGGACCTAGTGCAGCTGATGCTGAACTGACAGCTGAAACTGCTGCTGTCACTGAGCTAACAGGTGAAACTGTTGTAGCCACTGAACTGACAGTTGACATGCTCAGACGTTCAGTTTCTGGAGGGCTCATAGGAGAATTTGATGTAGATGGGAAACTGTGATCAGCAGGTGGTGTGTTGGGAGGTGGACCTGGCTGTATGCGAGCGAGCAGCAGTGAACGTATCACACAGCGCTCCCTCCACGCCCGCTCGAACAGCTGCCACGCCTCAGGCGAGTCCTCGTTGTCAGCTCCCGAGTATGAGGAAATTATTTCCTCTGCTGCAACGAATCTGTCCCACAGATCACTGGAGCCGCGGACGTCCTGTCCCCTCACGGCAGGTGGTGCGCAGGAGCGCGTGACGTCCACGCACCCAGCCACAGGAGCGCATGGGTTGACACACGCCCTCCCCTTTGAAGACTTCCCCGGCTTTTCTGACAGCTGAGGAGAGTTTGAAGGTGGGCGGGGCTGGGGTTCGGAGAAGCCGGCTTGGTTCTGCCGTCTGTTACTCCTGCGGCGAGTCCGGAGGTGTGTTGGAAACTCCTCCGGGACAACAGGAGTTATTTTGCGAGTCGCTGCCGCATCTTGAGGTGGTGAGGAAAAAGGCTCCAACCTGATCGCCAGGCGAGTCCCCACGAACGAGTTCCTCTTCCTCAACTCTTCCTCGCGTTGAGCAGTCCTCTTCGCTTCACGTACAGCGTACTCGAAGAGGGTGATCATCCTGCTGGGTTTGCTGTCTTGAAATGGTCGGGTCATAATATCACGCTTTGGTTCCGGTGAGCAAGCAAACCCAGAGTGCAGGCAGGACAGGACTCGGAGACGGAGAATGTAAAATAATAAACACTTTAATAATGTAAACAAAAGGCTGACAGTGCAGCAACTACTTACAAAACGATGAGGAAGTGTTTGGCTCCACCAGACATAGGGAGAAAATGACTATGACCCGACAAATGCAAAGACCTGAATCCACACCTAAATACAGACCAAAGTAATTAACTAAACACTGAACACCTGTGGGATATCTGACAGGGGAGGAGGTGCAGGGATGAGAAGGAGCTAACAGAAGGAGAGTGAGAAACAATATGAAACACATGACAGGGGCAAAGCCTGACAATTATGGGCTGAATGCTGCATCCACTGTGTCACTTCCCTCATCAGAACCACAGAAAATCAACAGATTTACATCAAAGAATATTGTTGAGTACTATTCTTTTCGTTGATGCAATCTTACCTGCTGTGATGTGAAAGTCTGGGTTGTACTAGTGGTTCAGGAAGAGCCTCAGGTGATGGACTGGAGACCTGGAAACCTGAAAACACAAACAAAATAAAATAAAAGAATAATATATTTAACAGATATTTTAAAAGGGACTAATTTTTTAAACTATAAATTAATGTTGAATAATTATTAGAACCATTAACTAATATATTACCATTTCAGTGCTGTGGAAACTATGCTGTAAGTCCTCACAGAGCTGCTCACGTCCTGAAGTGAAAAGTCTCCAAAAACCAGCAGGAGCTGAAAAAAAATTATAACCTGCTGTTTACTGGAAATAACTTTGGCTTCTCTGCAGACAATCCGCTAAAATATTAACTTTTAAATGGCTAAATTGGACGGATCGAGTTTGTAGCTCCTCCATTGTTTTCAAGGTGCGCAGCAGAGACGTCTCTTGTTATGACGTCATCATCCTGCGACGGCGAAATCCCTATTTATCGTGTTAAAAAAATGGCGCTAATTTTAAACTGTTTTTGAGAGGAATTTTCATTCATTTCACATTGTTTTAGCAAAAACGATCAGAGGTCAATCTTAATATATATATATATATATATTTTAT
>JBBPBX010035102.1:0-10236 GCA_038048925.1 Garcialebias charrua
GGACCCATCTCTGCCTGATGCCCTCAATAAGTTTTATGCACGTTTTGATGATCCAAACAGACCAGCTAGCACCAGACTCACCTCATCACCAGATGAAGAGCATCTCAGGGTGTCCGCAGCAGAAGTGAGAGGCAGTCTCAGAAAGATTAATCCTCATAAAGCAACCGGACCAGACAACATCCCAGGGAAAGTTCTGAAGGAATGTGCGGACCAGCTCTGTGAGGTGCTGGCTGACATCTTCACCACCTCACTTGCACTGGAGTCAGTTCCCACCTGCCTGAAGACCGCGACCATCATCCCAGTCCCAAAGAGCTCCACAGTGACTGGTCTGAATGACTATAGACCGGTGGCCCTCACCCCGATAGTCGCTAAATGTTTTGAGAAACTGGTCATGTCCCACATCAAGGCAACCGTCAACATCAATGAGGACCCTCATCAATACGCATACCGTGAGAACCGATCAACAGAGGACGCCATTTCTTCCGTGGTCCACACTGCTCTCACCCACCTGGATCAGAAAGACTCATACGTGCGTCTGCTCTTTGTGGACTTCACATCTGCCTTCAACACCATGATCCCCCAAACTCTGATAGACAAACTATCTACACTTGGACTAAGCCCCTCTATTTGTAACTGGGTACTAGACTTCTTAACAGACAGACCACAGTCCGTGAAGATCCACAACTTCTCCTCCTCCACCATAACCCTCAGCACTGGCTCTCCTCAGGGATGTGTGCTGAGCCCCCTTCTGTTCACTCTGCTCACATATGATTGTACAGCCACACTTCCAGGCTGTCATATTGTTAAGTTTGCAGATGATACAGCGGTGGTGGGATGCATCACAAACAATGATGAGTCCAGCTACAGACAGGAGGTGGAACACCTGGAGAGCTGGTGCAAAGAGAATAATCTTCACATGAATGTGAAGAAGACAAAGGAGATGATTGTGGACTTCAGAAGGAACAAACACACCCATGCCCCACTGATAATAGGTGGGTCTGCAGTGGAAGTGGTCTCCAGCTACAAATACTTGGGTGTACACATGAATGATAACCTCAGCTGGAGCAACAACACCACCAGCCTGATCAAGAAAGGTCATCAGAGACTCTACTTCCTCAGACGGCTGAGACGAGCCGGTCTGAGCAGCCCAGTTCTCACCTCGTTCTACAGGTGTGCAGTGGAGAGCATCCTGTGCTCCAGCATCAACGTGTGGCATGGAGGCTGCACAGTTGAAGAGAGGAAAGCTCTGCAGAGAGTGGTGAAGGCTGCACAGAAGTCTGTTGGAGTCAGTCTCCCCACCATCACAGACATTTACACCTCCAGATGCAGGAAAAGAGCCACCTGTATCATGAAAGACCTCACTCATCCAGCACACTCACTCTTTGCCCCACTCCCCTCAGGACGGAGGTTGAGGAGCATCAAGTGTAGAACCACTAGACTGAGGAACAGCTTCTACCCTGAGGCTGTTAGACTCATGAATAAATAAAAATAAAATTAAAATAAACACTGCAAAATATCACATCATGCTGATGCTGATATGTTTTCTTGTTGCTGTGTTCATCTGTGTTCATCTGTGACCATCTGCTCATACAAACTCATGTTCGTGCTGCTGTTTATTCCCACTATATTAGGCTTAGTGTATTACTAGTTGATGTTTTTCTTAGTTAGTTCTCGATGTTATTACTGTTTTTCTCTTTCATTTGTTGTTGGATGTAACTGGGACCTCGTGTACATAATCTCGTTTTCATCTCATGTACCACATGCGGTGCAAATGACAATAAAGACTCTCTGACTCTGACTCTCTGATGCCTTGCAAATCAGCTGAAAGAAATTCAAGTGACCTTCTAACTGTATCGATACACTTTTCGATGGAAGATCCTTGTTTGTTGATAGCTAGCTTTAGCTCCTTCACGATGTAGTCTGCCGTTTCTTGTTCCATTTTGCCTTTTTTAGTTCTGGTGGATTTATTAGGTGTAAGAGGAGAAGGAATATCACTCTTATTTCCCTATTCTGCAGACTCTACAAAATAACAACAGTCATTAAAGATACAGTTTTCCTGCAAAATTTAGAAGAAGCTCCGATATAATGTCTAGCTCCTTGCCGCCATCTTAGCCATGACGCCACAACTCGGTCTACATGCAGAGTAAAAGCGCAATCATAGTTGCCAATAGGGGTGCAAATCTCTCAGTGTCTGGAGAATCGATTCTACTCCGATTTTTGATGCACCGATTCGATAAAAAAAATCGATGTTCTATTCTAAAACGATTTTCATTCCAGGATTGATTTTCGATTCTGAAACGATTTTCGATTCTGAAACGATTTTCAATTGAAATCATGAAAAGATTAAACAATAATGTAAACAAATAAAACATTTATTTAAAACAATAATGTATGCTTGTAGCAAACATTAATAATGTCAAATAATACAGTATAAATACAGCAGGCTGAATTGTGAGCAGATGGATATATGAATAGAATGCAGCAGCTTTAATCGGGTCCTGGAGGTCACTGGTGTCTATATCCAGCAGTCACTGTGCGAGAGGCAGGGGACACCCTGGACATGTCTCCAGTCCATCACAAATAATTCAAAATACAAACATAAACAAAGATTTCAGCCTTCTGTATTGCATAAACATTTAACTCAAAATAAAATAGACTTCAAAATCATATTGCATTCATCCATGTTTCAAATGTGTATGGATGGATTTTGTTTAAAAGATTTGTTTGGTAAATCTTTTCAACAAAAGTCATCTGTCCATCATCTTTACCCGCTTTATCCTTATCGGGTCCTGGAGGTCACTGGTTCAGGTCAGATTTCTTCTTCTTTCTGACACCTTTCATTTAATGTATTCTTTCATATACTATGAGATATGGTTTTCTTTTCTTTATCTTTTGGGTTTTAATGTAAAAAAAAATTATTATTTTTTTTAATCGATTTTGGGGCTTTTAGAATTGATTCTGAATCGCCAGGACTAAGAAAATCAATTTTTTTTTCATCGATTTTTTCCTGCACCCCTAGTTACTAAGTCCGCTTATTATAAGCGACATTGGGCTTGTTTTTTTCTGCAGGCGCCTATAAATTTGGCGATCCGCGGGTTGCGGCTTCGTGGGCTTGTCTTGGGCAAAAAGCCGCTTATTTGGGCTTGTTGGGAGAAAGAGCGCACACTTAAAGAATGGATCCCACCTCAGATGGGAGATGCGTCAAAGGTACTTTGCAGGTTTTGCAAGTGTGAAATACGTGCTCACCATGCAGATTTAATTCAACATGCCAGTACAGAGAAGCACAAAAAAAACTGCACCCTTCTCTTCCATGAGGCTAACAAACCTGGGTTTCACTGCCCCAAAACAAAGAAATGAGCTAAAAATAGCCACCTACATAGCCTGTCACACATCAATCAGTGCTGTGGACCATCTTGGAGAACTCATTGGATCCACTTCGACTGACAATGAGATGAAAATACACAGAAAAAAATGCAATGCATTAACAGAGTTTAAAGAAATCTAAAAAAGTTTTTTTTTCTACCCGTTTCATTGAGCATGATTCAGGATAGAGATTAAACTGGACTAAGCCCCTCTATTTGTAACTGGGTACTAGACTTCTTAACAGACAGACCACAGTCCGTGAAGATCCACAACTTCTCCTCCTCCACCATAACCCTCAGCACTGGCTCTCCTCAGGGATGTGTGCTGAGCCCCCTTCTGTTCACTCTGCTCACATATGATTGTACAGCCACACTTCCAGGCTGTCATATTGTTAAGTTTGCAGATGATACAGCGGTGGTGGGATGCATCACAAACAATGATGAGTCCAGCTACAGACAGGAGGTGGAACACCTGGAGAGCTGGTGCAAAGAGAATAATCTTCACATGAATGTGAAGAAGACAAAGGAGATGATTGTGGACTTCAGAAGGAACAAACACACCCACGCCCCACTGAAAATAGGTGGGTCTGCAGTGGAAGTGGTCTCCAGCTACAAATACTTGGGTGTACACATGAATGATAACCTCAGCTGGAGCAACAACACCACCAGCCTGATCAAGAAAGGTCATCAGAGACTCTACTTCCTCAGACGGCTGAGACGAGCTGGTCTGAGCAGCCCAGTCCTCACCTCCTTCTACAGGTGTGCAGTGGAGAGCATCCTGTGCTCCAGCATCAACGTGTGGCATGGAGGCTGCACAGTTGAAGAGAGGAAAGCTCTGCAGAGAGTGGTGAAGGCTGCACAGAAGTCTGTTGGAGTCAGTCTCCCCACAATCACAGACATTTATACCTCCAGATGCAGGAAAAGAGCCACCTGCATCATGAAAGACCTCACTCATCCAGCACACTCACTCTTTGCCCCACTCCCCTCAGGACGGAGGTTGAGGAGCATCAAGTGTAGAACCACTAGACTGAGGAACAGCTTCTACCCTGAGGCTGTTAGACTCATGAATAAATAAAAATAAAATAAAAAATAAACACTGCAAAATATCACATCATACTGATGCTGATCTGTTTTCTTGTTGCTGTGTTCATCTGTGTTCATCTGTGACCATCTGCTCATACAAACTCATGTTCGTGCTGCTGTTTATTCCCACTATATTAGGCTTAGTGTATTACTAGTTGATGTTTTTCTTAGTTAATTCTAGATGTTATTACTGTTTTTCTCTTTCATTTGTTGTTGGATGTAACTGGGACCCCGTGTACATAATCTCGTTTTCATCACATGTACCACATGCGGTGCAAATGACAATAAAGACTCTCTGACTCTAAAGAAAGTTTTTTGTTGACTTTGCCGTTTAATTTTTATTTTATTTTTTAATTTGTATGCATGACAATGACAAGAAACCAGCTGTATGAATATGCAAAATGTATTTTTATTTATTAGAGTGGATATGTTCTTTAAAGTGTTGCTGGTTATCCACCTTATTCCTAGCCCCCATGATGCCTTGCGCGAATTATGGGAACGACTTCCGCCGGAAGTGAGAGCAGCAGTTAAAGCCCAGTCTACTGGCTGTATTTTTCACGATTTTTGTTTTGTTTTGTTTATTTCTAATTAATTGCAATGGTTACTTCGTGTTGGGTCAGTGGGTGTTCCTGTCGGGTAGACGTTTGTTCAAAGCGCAGTTTTCACTTCATCCCAAAAATAAGTAAACGTGAAGGATTTATATCGGACGAGCTGACAGCTGCCCCTCCTCTGAGTCTGCTCGGATCTGCTCTCGAAGATGTCGTGTTCAGATCACGTTTTCTCCGGTAAACAAAATATTCTACATAAATCAAAAAAGGCGTTCAATACAGGATCAACTGGACTTTATAAAGACTTTTATAAAGTCCAGTTGATCCTGTATTGAACGCCTTTTTGGATTTTATCATGTCCTGGACGACTGAGAATCTTCACCAGCATATCTACATAAATCATTTTGTGAAACAATTTCAGAACAATGTTAGAGTATAATTTTCTCTGTGTTGGAGCTGTTGTTGTTTTTTTCTTCATGATTTAGCACCGTCTACTAGCTGTGGTTAGCTTAGCATGTAGCGTTAGCATCTGTTAAAGTATTTACTAAACAAATCTGTGGATAAATAATATAACTACATGTGTGTGTAATACATTTGCTGTACATACATATACTGTCTGTATGTGTATACTGTATGCACACTGTATATACAGTATACAGGTAACCCCCGACCTACGACCCCATCGACCTGCGAACCACGGGACTTACGAACATATCATATTTAATAAAAATATGAATTAAAAAAAAAAAAAAAAAAATTTTTTTTTTTTTTTTTTGTGTTTAAATGTTCTTAATTTCATGTGTACATCACTTTGTTGCAGCTCTGGTTGTTTTAAAGGCTTTATAAATAATAATTATGATAAAAAAGATCATTTCTGATCATTTTTGAGCAATTTTTGAGCAATTTTGGGAAACAGGAAGTAGGTCTTCAGTTTACACGGTCACAAATTAATGTAGAACACCGGACGCTATTTAAGGTTCAGTCACTGGGGTCTCCGGTCACAAATTAATGTAGAACACCGGCGGACGCCATCTTAGGTTAGCTGCCGAGAGCTGGACGAAGACTGGTGACCAGGATGGCTTCATATGGATTAATTACTAGCTGGAAACGTCTCTGTGAACTTTGTGGATGTCTCAAGTAGCAGCGGATTTATCGCCGATCGTGCCAGGCCGCCGTGCGAACACCTCCGGCCGGCCTGGCTACACCTCCGGCCTGGCTAGCTCCAGAGCTAACACTGGAGCTAACACGGGAGCCGGCCTTTTGAACACTGGTGACCAGGATCGCATCATGTGGATTAATTACTAGCTGGAATAGCTCTGTGGACGTCTCAGGCTGGAGCAGCGGCTGGAGCAGCAGAAGCTGCAGATTGATCGCGCCGCCGCTCCAACACTAGCTCATGGCTTGGCTAGCAGAAGCTAGCCAGCTAGCTAACACAGGCCTGGAGCAGCTGCGGTGGCGCGCTGCTCGGCCCGACAACAATCAACGCATGGCAACCTAAGATGTCGGCTTTGACCATCTCAAAGTAAGAAAATATATTTTTATTTATTCTGTAAATGTGAATAGCAATGTTTAACATTACAGTACACTACTTTACATGCTTAAATGTGTGCGCGCGCTCCGTTAGCATGATAAATAAAGGTTGAATGAATGAATGAATGAATAATTTTTTTTTTTTAATATAATTTTCACCCCCTACCTACGAACGGATCGAGCTGCGAACGGTTCTTAGGTCCCTAAATCGTTCGTACCTCGGGGGTTCCCTGTATACATACATACTGCACATACATACTGTATTGTTTGTACTGTTTTGATTGTAGGTCCCTGTTACTCTCATGTGAATAAAGTAGTAGCAAACTTGGTCTTATTTTAGACTTTGTGATGCAAACATGACAGTTTATTCTTTTTTTTTTAAGGGTACAGACGAGTGAAGGGCCAAGTTCCATCGTCTTGGATTCCGGAGGGGTTGGCTGCTTGCTCCAGTCGTCCAGTGGTCGTCCAGTGGTCGTCCAGTGGTCCCACATGATTAGGAATCTGTTCCAGTTTGTTTAAAATCAGAAACTGCCCATCATTTCTTGTTGAAGAGTGTATTTGACCTGGTATTTATTCTGCAGCCAATCATTTTCATTAAAGGGGACCACAGATGCAAAATTCACTTTTTAATGTTTTTGTACTCAACTTTGGCATAAAAAAACAGTCCTAAGGCCAAAAAATGCACCCAGTGGTTTATTTACTATAAGTATATTTATTTATCTTAGATAGAAACGGCCCGATTGCACTTCCTGCGGTTTGTTACGTCACAAACCGCAGCCACAACCCACAGCCACAACCCATCCCAACCTTTGTCCCGCCCCCGTCACCTAGCAACCCCTGGTAATGCTCCACCCACGCGGTTCCTGAGTTCATCTCAGCCTGCACACTAGGTGGCGGTATGCACCTAACAGTTGTTTGCGATCCGCCATAAATCAAATGGAGAAGAAGAAGAATAGTTCATCTCAGCAGAATGGCTCCTAAAGTTAAATGTTGCGTTGTTGGCTGCATTACACAACATGTGTTGATACACACTCTTCCAGTCTCAGAGAGCAGAGATGCGTGGCTTAATTTTATTTTTAATGGCAATGTCCAGGCGACATTACCGTAGAAGAATTACACTTCTTATACGATGAAGGACTACTTTCGTACAACTGCCAGTTTGGTTGAGTGGTTAGCGCGCTCGAACGCCACTCGGGAGACCTGGGTTCGCATCTTGTCCATGATCTTTTTTTCCCCCTCCTTTTTTTTTTAAACTCCTGGCGCAGATAATGGAGCACTAAGCAGATTTAAAATTGATAGTTTTCAGATGGGAACAGATGTGTGCATGTTTGTGTGATTGTGTGTGTGTGTGTTTGTGTGTCAGGGCCAGCACGGCTCCTCGGAGAAACACAGATAAAAAGATAGCCCCGCTGTGAGTGTGTGTGCTTTGCTCCATCCAGCTCGCGCGCACAGGCAGAGGGTGGGAGAGTCAGAGGAGACATTACAGAGGAAGAATAAAAAATGACACGACAACTTGTACACTCTGATCTGTCGTGGTCCAGTTCAGCTCAGTCAGCTCGGCTCTGTGGTAGTAACGTGAGTTGACTTCCTCGTCTGCCTTTGGAGGGCGGAGTTAATGCAAGCAGAACTTTGAAGGGCGTGCCACGAGATCTCATTATCATAAACCGGTCGTTCAAAACGAAAGTTAAAAATGGCAGAATTAAAAAGGGTATAATTGATTATCTAAGAATTATTTTGTGTATTAAATTGAATAAACAGTGTCTGGTAACCCCAAAGAAATACCATAAAAATTTTAAAAACATATCTGTGGTCTCCTTTAAAAGACATCAAATCACCCAGTTCTCATATTGTATTCAGTTTAAAATGTTTTTAGTTTATAATTATAGCTTTTATTCTGAACTTTATCAATCTCCTCCCGGAGGAGGAACCATACAGCAACATGCATGTTTCTAAGTTTTGTACTTGTCAATAAAAAACTAAACTGTTAAGTTGCCAAAAAAACAATCACATCTAGTTTTTTTATTTGCAGTAGAACTTCTCATTAGACATTAAACAACGTATCTTATTGAAATAAAGAAGGTGAAACACAGCAACACCAAATGTACTTCAAACGCAGATTTATTTATAGAAATTATATTTTCACTCATTTGTTGCTGTGGTACATAACTGCACACAAACTTCTGGACCAACTGGAGCGTCATCCATCCCTGGACCAACTGGAGCGTCATCCATCCCTGGACCAACTGGAGCGTCATCCATCCCTGGACCAACTGGAGCGTCATCCATCCCTGGACCAACTGGAGCGTCATCCATCCCTGGACCAACTGGAGCGTCATCCATCCATCCCTGTCATCCCTGTCATCCATCCATCCCTGGAACTCACCTATGCAGAAATATAACAGAAAGGAGGAAAGTAAAAGTACAGTATACAAATGTTAGGGTTCATTTATGAACACACACACCTAGATTATATATACTGTATAACTAAACACACACACATATATATACAAATAAATGCACACACACACCTATATAAAAGAAACCCACGCACACACCTATATTATATATATATATATATATATAGATCTATAAATAAACCCACACGCCTATATTATATATATAAACACACACATCTATATATATATATATATACAGTATATATAAATAAGCACACACACACACCTATATTATATATATATAAATAAACACAACACACACCTATATTATATATATATAAATAAATATACACACACAGCATACATATATAGGTGCGTGTGTTTATTTGCCAGTTATGAACGAAAATAGTATCATTTAATCACTGACTACATAAAATCATAACACTAAAAGCTGTGTCTTAAATCATACCTGGTGTTCTCGATCCTCTGGAGGATACAGAGTCTTTTTTCAGGTGGTTTCTCGTAGCCCAGCCACAAAGAAGGATGCAGGTTTTTGTTTTCGGAGCATGTTCAACACACACTTGTTGCAGCCACAAATTCAGCTTCGTCTGATTATTCGTACAGACACAGGTACCCGAGTTCCACAAGGACATCTTCGTGACAATATTAGCTCGAAATAACAGGAAACAGAACTTTAACAGAACTTCTACAATGCGCGCAGATTAGCAAGTAAACAACGGGGAGCCAATGCAGAAATTCTACTTACGGGGTCAAAACGGAAGTAAGTCCCATAATCGCTTCTACAGTGACACCCTCAGGAATAAGGTGGATATGTGGGCAGCACGGTGGCCCAACTGGTAGAGCTGCTGCCTCTCAGCGAGAAGGTTGCCGGTTCAAATCCCGGTCCGGGGCCTTTCTGGGTGGAGTTTGCATGTTCTCCCCGTGCATGCGTGGGTTTCCTCCGGGTACTCCGGTTTCCTCCCACAGACCAAAAAACATGCTTGTTAGGCTGATTGGTGACTCTAAATTGACCCTAGGTGTGAGTGTGAGAGTGGATGGTTGTTTGGTGTGAGTGAGACAGGTCCCTCTTGTAAATGAGTCCCCGTGACTCAACGAGGCTAGCCTGTATAAATAAAGGTTGAATGAATGATAATGCCATAATACTGTAAATGTATGTTTATACTGTTTAAAAACGGTCTTTGTTTTACACAATGGGGTGGGTTGCCAGTTGGGCTGGTTTTGGGCTTGTTTTCGCGGAGCTGGCCGCTTGTTTCAGTCGCGAGATCTGGCAACACTGACAATATATATATATATATA
>JBBPBX010035102.1:17910-32241 GCA_038048925.1 Garcialebias charrua
TTAAGGAAATTCTACCATTGCTGTTCATCGTTCTTTAGTTTTAGCAGGTCGCTTTCGTAAATGAGCCATGAGGTTCAATAAGATTTACCTGACTAAATAAAGGTTGAATGAATGAATGAATGAAAAGAAAGCAATTTAAAAACGAGAATGCAAAGTTTTCTCAATTGACAAGTGGGGTCGGTTTACACAAAAGTATATGGTGGCGGCCATCTTGGATTATGGCGTGGCAACCCAATTTTCCAAAGGAACCTTTCTTACACCTGAATGCAGCCACACACCAACATGGAAGTCGGTACCTCACTTATTTTTCAAGTTATGCTCACAACATGAACGGACGGACATCATCTAAAACAGGGGTGCTCATTACGGCGATCGCGGAGGCATTACTAGTAGATCGCAGCGTAACATAAAAAAATGGTCAGCATATCAAACATCTCGTCACTTGATTGACATACAGGGCAACCAATCAGATGACGAGCTTTAGGTCACCGCTCATGCTAAAAACAACGGCGCGAAGCGCAGCAAAACATACAAGCGAAAACAATCTGAGAATTACCTCAGATTTTAAGCCCTTGTAAAACAAGAGTGAAAAACCTGGACCAAGTAAGAAGGCAAAAACGTGTCACTTTCATACGGAATGGGAGGTGGACTGTTTTTCAGTCATTTTTCACTCACCAAACTTCAAAAGCGAAAGCCGCCACCGAAGCATCGTTCTGGGTGAGTCACGCCGGGTGTTTTGTTTTTTGAATGTCCAGAGGACCAGACTTAAGGCTCTGGCAGAGCTCTGCGTACGGCCTGTACGCCGCTCTACGCGCGTGTTCTGTGCGCACGCGTTCACTGGCACAGCTCTGCTTTCGTTCTCGCGTTTTCGCTCCAAATTCTTGTTGTAATTTGAGCAGCTGCGTGCAGAGCGTCTACCTACGGGACAAACTGAGGTCGCTGATTGGTCATTTGCTGACACGCCTACTGAATTGATTGACAGGTCGGGTGGGAGACAAAAAAAAGGCATGAGCTGGCTGGCTGCAGCCGCTGCGGTGTTCTAAACTTTATATGTTAATAAAAAGTTCTAAAAAATAAAAATAAAAACAGGGAGCGCTGGTCCTGCAGCCCACCAGGAAATATTTAGAACATCGCGCAGCCACGTAGGACATGAGTTATTATTCGCTCGTGACAAATTCATTCATTTCAGTCATGGAGTTAACAGAGGAGGAAGCGATTACTTGACTTTTAGCAAAAAAACAAAAGAAAAGTCCAGATCAGCGATGAAGAAGGGGAATTTAATTCATTTGTGTAACATACAAAACAGTCCGGCACCGGGCAGTTTATTGTGAGACAACGCGCATCGCGTACGCGGTCGTAAAATTTGAGCTTTGCGCGTTCGTGCCCTGCGGGGCTACGCTTGTGCCTCTGCGTACGTACGGCGTAGTGCGGCGTACTGCATTACGCTGAGCTCTGCCAGGGCCTTTAGCTTTTTTAGATGTGACATTAGTATTGTGATGACGCCAACACTGCAGAAGGAGTCCAGGAGTTTAACTAGAACAGGGAAGAGCTGCTATCACTGAGGCTGCAGCTCACGCCTCAAAAAGAAAACGCGGTACACACACGAACAAACTCTCCACTAGCTGACCGCTCTTCTTCGTCTCTCTTTTTCGGTCGCTCACTCCCTGCTCTACCCTCCCCTACCCACACGACCAGTCCAACACATGAGGGCGGGAGTCAACAGAATCATATGGGGGAAGTCCCTGACACCCCACACACAAATGAAGGAACACAATACAACAATACAACTCCCTAACAAATACACAGAACCACTTAGACCACAAAGCAGAACCAAACACAGGGTCGTTACAGTATTGAGCCTCAGCATTTTTTATAATTATACAGTACTTTATTTATAAAGCCCTTTAAAACAACCACAGCTGAAACAAAGTGCTGTACATATAAAACCATTTTAACTAATCATCACATCTTTTACTCTTTTAAATAAATTACTTTTCACATATTTCATCATTGCTTCTTTCCCGCGGGCACCACGTTGGTGACCCCTGATTTATTATATGTGTTGTGCAATATTGGCTTATAGTTATGCAAGGTACATCAACATACATTGTACATAAAAATAATCCTTAATACATTTGAAGATAATTATATGTTTTGCATTTTTGTATTGGGTAGATCTTTTTGACTTGGTTGTTTTATAAGTAGCTCGCATGCTGAAAAAGTGTGAGCACCCCTGATCTAGAGCCTAGTGAGAAATGGCTTGAATTTTATTTCCTATTTCGTCTTCAGGAATCATGATAGACAGCAAATCAGCACATCATCACCAGTCATGGCTGTGGTGAAAACTAGACCACTGACTGGATCACACTGGTGTTAGTGATCTACTCACTGTGGACAAGAGTGTGGGTGCGCACAAACGATTATCATACCATACCATACCATTTTATTTATAGAGCACTTAAAACAGCGACAAGGCCAACCAAAGAGCTGTACAAACAAACAAACAAACAACAGGCAACACATAGGCAACGTACAAGATGAAAAAACAACAACAAAAAACTGAATATAGACATAAAATCATCGCAGATAAATATAACAACCAAACACAGATCATCCGGTGTTGAAAGCAATGGAATAGTAGTGGGTCTTTAAGCGGAATTTGAAAACCGAGAGGGAGGGGGCCTGTCTTGCGAGCAGAGGTAACTTGTTCCAAAGTCTTGGGCCTGCTACAGAGAAGGCCCTGTCACCTCTGCGTTTAAGACGAGATCCTGGAACTGTGAGAAGTAACTGGTCCGCTGACCTCAGAGAACGTGTGGGACATACGGCTGTAGCAAATCAGAGAGATGGGGGATGGGGGCGGACTGTTCAGCGATTTGTAGACATACAGGAGAATTTTGAACTAGATTCGAAGACGAACCGGTAGCCAGAGCAGGGAGGCCAAGACCGGTGTAATGTGCTCTCTTTTGCCTGTACTGGTTATAAATTGGGCTGCTGTCCTCGGAGAACCATTGGTACAGTAGGTGAAAACAAATGTGTTTTACCTATGGTAAATGGACTTCACATATATATAGTAACACTTTTCTATCTTGTCATGACACTCAAAGTGCTTTACAACAATCTGTGCCCTCATTTACCCATTCATACACTTGACTATATCTATACAAAGAATAATCAGTGCTTTATCACATTTATACACCGATGGGACATACATCTGAGGCAATGGAGGGTTCAGTGTCTTGCGAAGGGACACTTCAGCATGTGACTGCTGGTGGAATCGAACCCCCAATTCTCCCATTGGAGGACGACTGCTTTAACCACTCAGCCACAGCTGCTCAATAAATGATTGAGATTGTCATCATTGTACAGTATGTTCCCATACTTGTACAGTATGTTCCCATACAATGGATAAATTAGTTCTCTACATTTAACCCATTGCACTTGGGATACAGCCAGGTGGAGCAGTGGGCAGCTATGTAAGCACCCGAGGAGCAATTGAGGATTGGGTGTCTTGCTCAGAGACACCACAACATGTGGGAATGGCTGGGGGTCAAACTCACGACTTTCTGGTCCCCAGGCGGCTGCCCTGCCTCTACCCCATCTTGGCGTCCAAAATGGATGTGTAAAAAAAGTGTTAAAGCATGAACAACTATGTTTCTGCCCTCAGAGGCTTTTTAGAGAACCATCAACGTGATAAAAATATTTGTTTTCACCTACTGTACCAATGGTTCTCCGAGGACAGAAAGTTCTCCGTTAGACTGGAGTCTATGATGGTAGAGCCCTTCTTTCACCCACCTGTTTCTGCCTGCCAGCCCTGAGTTTTATGGTCCTTACAAGTTTTTGTTTTTCTTGGTAGGTGAGTATGAACATCAGAGCCAGTTGCAAATTGACCAAAAATACTGTATTCCAGAAAGAGGAGAAGGTGAAGAAAGGCAACCGAAAGGATCTAGACCTCACTTTGTCTGGCTCTATAGACCACAGCATGTCTATCTTTTCCAGCACCCTTCATCCATTCTCCATGGATGTCCTGGGTGCTCCTCACCTCTCCATGGCGGTATATGGTGCTATTGACTCCTCAGTGGGATCTACTGCAGACTCAGCAATTCCTGTCCCAGGAACTCTGAAGTGCTCTCGTTTTCATTTCTCGCACTAGCCAGTGTCCATGCCACCCAGAGGGGTCCTGTTCCCACCATCAAGGTGGAAAGAAAAAAACCTATCACAGTAAGTACCAGCATGGTCTGTCTTGTTAACCCAATGAAACCGGAGTAGACATGTCATCCTGTCCTCTTCTGGTTGGTCCTGTAGGAATATATACTAGTCAGTTTTGCTGATTGTACAATATTCCAGATGAAAGATTTGAGAAGATTTTATCTGACACACACTTAATATTCACGAGTTCTCTCTTTTTAGATTAATACCTTCTGTGACTAGGTGGTGATAATGTAAAGACATGAAATGTTAACTTATGTTGGTACAGCAGGACTGGACCATTTATTTAACAGAATCATAAATTTACATCACAACATATGTACATGATTGATCATTTTTCCTATAATTAACTTCAGCATGAGTATACGTGTCCGTAACTTCATAGGAACAACAGAACACAAGTTATGGGTGTATATCTCTGTAGGTATTTAGCTTAAGTTTACTGGCTTAAAATAAGAGTTTCAGTGAAGAGAAAATGGAGGATGAAAGAAAAGTAGTCATGAGGAGAGGTACTATCTTGATGTGTTTTAACCAGAAACATGGCAGCTCTCCGGCCGATCTCGGCTACACGTTGGTACACTTGGCAAAGCATTTGACAACTTGTTACCTCGTGAAGATGGTCAATCTCCCTTGGTCCAGTTGGTCAGTTCGTTTACCGTTCTTCAGCGTCTCCAGGTGTGAAGTAAACTTCTGAATAACGAGGCAAGGCTGTTCAAAAGAAGTTCAAGTTTAAAAGATTTAATGAATCTTGCAAGATTGAGAACAGAATGGTACAGGCACGAAGCTGTCTGGGTCTGCTCTGCTCAGACAGTAACACAGCATGGATTAAGAACCCTCGTACAGTTGGGGGTGGTACCATGGGTGGAACGGGAGGTGTTTATCACCAGGTGGAAACTTTTGATAACACATGAGTACTCAGCAGATGGAAAATGAGCATTCAGCACTTCTTACAGCGTTTTCAGACTAACACGAGCAGGTCACAGTTTGTTTAGCAGATAAACTGAGGTGGAACATGACGTTAAAAAATAAGGAACAGGTGGTTGGTTTCACACAGATGGTCACAAAATGTGGTTGGTTTCACACAGGCATTTTGGAGTGCATGATTCTGAACATGATGTGAAAAGCTTAACACATAAGTTTAATTATGAGTTTAATACCTGAGAATGTATGATTCACTTTACAATTCCCTCCTTTTGTTCCGTCAGGAACAACTAAGACAATACAATTCACAACAATAACAAAATCAATATTCGTAATACAAGCGAAACCACAAAGAAAATCACAGTGTTATTAAATCATAAGTTATGCCTCCCCAGGCCTAACTGGATGATGTGAACTTGTGCAGGAAAACCCCGGTGGCAATGATGTGGAGGTGCTTGAGGGAAAAAGCTGCACAACACCCCGGCCCCACGGCGGTGACCAAATCTGGTGTCCATATCATCCTTACATTCAGTTGATCTATAAGAGAAGAAAAAAGTATGAGACTCTCAAAATAAAACATCAAATTACATGTGTCTAAGAGACTTTCCATGCAACCATCATTAACTAGAGATAGAATTAGCAAGTAGCTGTTTTTGTGCAGGTTAAAGACCTGCAAATAATGTGGCAAGCAACAGTCATGTTCAAAAACAATTGAAAACAGAACAATTGAGGATTAAAGTACAAAAGAAAATAAATGAACAAATGATATGTAATTTAATCAGGATAAAATTTTGATTTGACTTTCATGTGTTGATTTTTACTTGACTACATCAATAAAACAAAAAGGAAAAAATAAACATTAAGGAGACATGTCTCTTTAATTCAGAAAATGGTAGCCGTGATATACATGAGCCTCTTGGAGTTGTCTGAAAGCACAAATCTGTACTATGCTTACTACGAGATCTAAAAATCTAAGCGGGACAGGTTCGACTCGGTTGTAAAGTTTATTACCCGTGAGCGTACATCATAATCGATGGTGAAAACGTCGTCTAAGTGGTCCATGTCTATAGTTAAGATATTTCGGTCGGCGCGAGCAATAAGTGTGATTTTCATGGTTTACTCTAATGGGTGCATTTTAAACTCAGTGATGCATTCTTCCAGGGTGCAGACGTCGGCATAAGTAGTCAGATCAGAATCAGGGAGAGGGGAAATGCGTGCATATTCTAAAGAGGGAAACATTTGCATGTATGTGTCTGGAGAATTTGCTAACAACGCATAGGTTTCTGACAAGTGTTCTGGGGTCAAAGATTTCGTGATTAGACGAGTAACTAGTGAACGTATGCATGGTATGCAACAACAGCCACAAGTAATCAATATGGCAGCAAAAACGGCAAAAGACATAAGCAAAGATATAACTATCGCTTTCCATCTACCAAACGTGCTATTAAACCAGTCGTCAATGGGATTATAGATACCTGAGTGACTCTGCATCTCGTTAGACAAAGTTCTAAGTCCTTCCAAAGCTCTAGACACCTTTCCATCAGGGGCAGTGTTGTTGGGGATAAAACTACAACACAAGTCGCCAAACATGCTACACACTCCGCCTTTCTCCGCGAGCAAAAAATCAAGCGCCATTCTGTTCTGTACAGCCATCAGGGAAGTAGGAGCCAATTGCTCAGCTAGTCCTTCAACAGCATCTCTGGTCAGGTTGCTAAGACGCATGACATTATAATGAACGTAATTAATACGGTCAACATTTTTATTAGGTGTGACAGGGAAATATGCTGAGATTACAGGAAGATTTTCAAAACCGGAAGCAATTTGATTAGCCAATTTATGTTCGTCTGGCACGCCTCTAGGGATTCCAATCGCATCGATGTAAGTTGGAGAGTTCACTGTTGGATCAAAAGTGAAACTTCTACGCCGTCTGTTACCTGGATAAGGAAGAGCTTGTGCAATTCTGTGTCCTATGAGAGTAAGTGGAGCCTTAAGTCTAACCATAGCACACAGTCCTATTGAATTTTGAGGGACTCGAGTATATAACTTTTTCCCACCACAATAGTAATACAGACCTGAACGAGTCAGTCGCCCCACCTCCTGTTGCCGACCTTTCGTGGTTGTGGCTGTGAATGTTATATTACACCAATCAATATCTATGCTGCCTAGGTTGGTGTCAGGAGCGGTAGCTACAAAATTGAAGCAAATATAATCGTGTCTTTTATCAGCATGAAATGCACCAACCTGTGTGCCATCAGGACCAAGGGGAAAAATTTCTTCTAAGGTTGTGCAATTCCTAGTTTTAATTTTTTGGGTGATAAGTAACATGCAATCGAAACCCCATTCGTCTTCTAAAAACAACGGTGCTGGTTCTGTTAAGGGAGTGGGTCGTGCAGATGCACAGGCTACACATTCAGAGAGCGACGCTTCTTTAGCTGATTCAATTAACCATGTTAACCATACATTGAGGTCGGAGTACCCTGTGGTCATAGCAATTACATCATTTGGGGACAACTTGGAATAATCTACGCTGTTAATGCTAAGAAGTGTCTCGTTAGTCTCGAGATCGGGAGGTGCTTCATATTGTGTGGGTGTTGGTGGAGAATCTGTTATTTGAATTATAAGTTCCCTGAAGGGGTCTGTACCTGATACTTCTGCTTGGAGAACAACATGCAATTTAGGGTTTGACGTGTGTCCAATCCGAGTTGCAACCTCTTGGTATCTGTGGCTAAGTGGGGGATACTCATGCCATTCTGTTACGGATTGTATGGATAATAGGAGATTAGTTGATCCGCCATTTCCGCCTTTTACTAGTTTAAACCTTTCAGCCCACCAATAAAGTGGTTGGCCTTTCACTGTTTGTGGACTACCCCAAGAACCTGTGTACAAAAAAACCTTTTCCCATGTTGGGCAGGACAAACAAATGGTAGGATCATAAGTTCCACAGAGACACATGTAAAACTCGGCTTTTCTGATTCTTTCATCTGAGCAGTCAAACAATCTGCAAACAGGTAAAGTTATTGTTGAAGTTGTACCATTGACATATGGAACTATGAAGACGGGGTTACCATTGTAGTCCCTTCGACCAGGACTCTGTTTGAGCTCTCTCTTAGCTGGATTGAGTTGGCTCACATTTTCAGGATGCAGGTACCATGTCATGAGACCTATCAGTGTCAGTCCCACAATGACTAGAGTATAGCAAAGCAACTCTTTCATCCCAGTGCATGTTCTAGGCAAAACAGGTTGTTTTAAAATTGTGCGTGGGATGCGTGTATCGAGCATTGTCTTATCTTTTCTGTCGTTGTCAGGAGTTCTTCTAAAGCAGTGTCTCCTGAGCGCGTAGATCCCTCGGTGGTATCAAATCGTGCAGATTCCGATACTTGCTGCACCCTTGTTGGCACCCAGCCTCTAAAGCTCTGGCGCGTTGCTCCTCTGGGAAGGAGGGATCTCCTGCCAGTGGGTCCTCTGTTGGTGACCTGGTACCTCGGAACGGCTTGCAGTGGGCGGCGTGGATCCAAGTAGCCCTCTCAGCGACTTTCACGGCCGTGTGGGTCACGAGCAACACCTGATAGGGTCCCGTCCACCTGGGCGAGTTCCAATGTTTCCTCCTGAAAGATTTAACCATAACAAAGTCTCCAGGAGTTATGTTGTGTAATTTTACCTGAGCTGGGCTGGGTAGCCCTCCCTGGACCTGCTCTCTGATAGATTTAAGGTGATTAGTCAGATTAATGCAATACGTCAGCATGTCGTGATCACAATGTTTTAGATCACTAGTTGAGATTGGTCCCACACCCATGTTGGGTGGAGCCGCAAAAAGGATTTCAAATGGGCTGAGGTTATGCTTAGCTCGTCTCCGCATGCGCAAATATGTTAGTGCAATTGGCAGACAAGACACCCAATTAAGTTTTGTTTCTTCACAGATCTTAGACAGTTTGTTTTTTAATGTTCCATTCTCTCTTTCGACCGCCCCTCCACTTTGTGGATGATAGGCACAGTGTTTGGTCAGATCAAAATTCAGTACTCGTGATATGTCGTCAAGGATTTGATTTGCGAAATGGGGCCCATTATCACTTGAGATTTTTTGTGGGATTCCCCACCTGGGAATGACTTCTTGTAACAGAAGTTTAGCTACTGTTTTAGCTGTGGCATGCTTTGTCGGGAAGGCTTCTACCCATTTGGAATACATGTCTACTATGACTAGACAGTATCTTTTGTTTTGAGTTGGTGTTAGTTCAATGAAATCAATCATGATGTGTTGGAATGGTGCTGTGATTGTTTTGTGAGCTCCAGAACCTGTGGGTTTAATGGCTTTAGCAACATTATGTGTAGCACAGATTAAACATGCCTCACAGTGTTGTTTGGCTGTCTGATGAAAGTTAATCGTAAACCAATTTTCATTGATTTGTCTCAACATCCCTCCTTTTGACACGTGGTCCAATCCATGTGTCAATGTTGCAAAAGAAGGGAAAAAGTGTCGTGGAAGGCATGGATTACCATTTGGACCTACCCACACATCATTTTGAAAAATGCATCCGTGTTTCTTCCAGTTTGCCTTTTCACTGCCTGGTGCAAACTTTTGCATGTCTGAAACAGAGAATGAAACATCATCATCTTTGTTTAAAGGCAAAGACAAAAGCATATTAGTTGGGTTAGGCAACATTGACGCTTGTTTAGCTGCTGTGTCAGCGAGTGAGTTACCTATGGAGACAGGATCAGTGTTTGATGTGTGTGCTGCACATTTGATGACTGCAATTCTGAGAGGGAGAGTGATTGCAGTAAGAAGTTCGTCTACAAGTTTGTGATGAAGGATTGGTTGGCCATCAGACTTGAGGAAGTTTCTGTGTCTCCACAAAGCTCCAAAGTCATGAACAACTCCAAAAGCATACCTGCTGTCTGTGTAAATGTTAACAGTTTTACCTTCAGAAAGTATGCATGCACGAGTGAGAGCCACCAGCTCGCAGGCTTGTGCTGAGCATGATGGTAAAGAAGATGATTCAACTGTGTGTGTGAGAGTAACAACAGCATATCCACTGCGAATCTGACCAGTGTCAGGGTCACGGGAAGAAGATCCATCAACAAAAAGTTCCCAATCAGGGTCAGTCAAAGGATTCTGTTCTAAGTCAGGTCGTGGTGTGCATATGACTTCAAGTTCCGCCATACAGTCATGTGGTTCACCATCATCCTCGTTTGGCAAAAGAGTCGCAGGATTCAAGACATTACATCGTTGGATGGTGATGTTGGGCATGTCCAACAGTGTGGTGTGATAACGTAACCAACGTGCGGTTGAAAGATGAGCAGTTTTTTGCTCATTAAGAATTTGAGTAACTGCGTGGGGGACAAGGAGAGTCAGATCAGAATACCCCACAATGTCTCTACTCGCCAGTGCAGCTTTTTCTGCTGCGGCTACAGCGCGCAAGCAGAGAGGCAAACCAGCAGCGACTGGATCCAATTTAGCTGAAAAATAGGCGACTGGTTTCAATCTGTCCCCATGCTTTTGCAACAACACTGACGTCATGTGGCCCTTCCTCTCATCCACAGCCTGTGTGAACGGGCGTGTAGGATCTGGAATACCAAGAGTGGGAGCCTTTTGCAACTGTTGCTTGAGTGTTTCAAAGGCCTGCAGTGCCTCAGTTGTCCATGTGACATGTGAGCTCATTTGTAAGTGTTTGTCATGACATACCTTTCTTAAAGGAGCCTCAATCTCAGCGTAGTTTGGGATGAAATGCCTACAATAACCGCAAAGACCTAAAAAAGACATGAGTTGTTTTTTTGTTACCGGTAATGGCAGTTTCACGATCGCCTCAACACGCGAGTCAGCAATTTTTCTTCCTTCTCTGGAGATCCTGTGTCCAAGAAAAGTGACAGTGGTTTGTACAAACTGCAATTTTGACAATGATGCTTTGTGACCTTGTTCTGCCAGAAATGTCAGCAGTCTGATCGTGTTCTCTTTACAAGACTGTTCAGATGGTGCAGCCAGCTCAGACATAAGGGTTAGGTACAATAGGTGCTCTTGCTTGGACAGAGGCATTAACTGCTCTTAAGTCTTGAACAAATCTCCATTCATCTGGAGGAGTAGGTCTGATCTTTTTGACTGGAAAAATCGGGGTTCTCACTGGTGACTCAGGGCAGGCGATGATCACGCCTGCTTCTAGCAAGGAGCGGAAAACTGGAGTGATACCTTTTTCTGCTTCAGGCTTCAGTGGGTATTGGGCTATTTTAGGTCTATAAGAAGACTTTGGTGTTATTTCAATTGGTTTTTGGCCCTTAATTAACCCGACATCATATTTAGTTGTGGCCCAGAGATGGGCGGGGACGTCTGCCAATTCAGGGTCGTCCAGAGACATCATGGACGTAACTAGTCATGCATTGTTATCAATCACTTCCTTTGTTGGCCGTGCTGTCAGCATGAGGCAAAAATCTTGCCTAAACATGTTGAGAGACGGTGAGAAGGAACAATCATCACGTGGTTCCCAGTCATGTGTGGTGTGTGCTCTAAGTGCTAGAGGACCTAGGGAACGCCATTGGGAGTCAGGTGGCTTTGCTAGTGAGATGTGAGGAAATGAGTCAGGTACTGTGAAGTAACTTGTCTGAGGTGTTGTTTTGTTGTTCAAATCTATCAGCACAAAACATGAGTCTTGTGTCCAACAGATAGATGTGGTGACAAGTTGTGTTGTCTGTGTTTGCAGAAATGAGTCCCCTAATGGGTCAGCTGGATCTGAAACGACATGAGCAGTGCAGTGTAGATGTGGTTCAGTCATGAAACAGACACTAGGTGGCAGCCTTTCTCTGGCCATTGAAAGCAGAGTATGTCTCTGATGTGGATCAATTAACAACCACTGAAAAATGAACAATAATTCAGGTGTGAGAGAGACCAGAGCATCAGACTCTAATTGTTTAGACACAGTCAAACCATCAGGTGCACAGTTTATTGCCAATCTAAATTTCAGAATCAAATCTCTTGCTAATAAATTTATTGGGCAAGAGTCAGAAAGCAAAAACTGATGTTCATGTGTTTCATGATCAAAAGGATCGATGATCTTGAGCGGAACTGTGACCGCTTCAGGAACTGTCCGGCCAGATGCACCTGTGGAATGGACAATTTTGTTAGAAAGTGGAGCATTTGGAAGACATTTACGCATGATTAATGACTGTGTTGCTCCTGAATCTACAAGAAATTGTAATGAAATGTTTTCAACCACTGCAGTCATCATTGGTAGTTTCAGATAAGCAGCTTGAGTGTATTTGAAGTAAGTAGGAATAACTTCTCCTGTGTATGTATGTGTGTGTGTGTCATTTGTTTCAGAAACAGGTGTGTGTGTGCTGGTACTTGCGGTCTGAAATCCCTGGCTCCCACCATCTTTGGCTAGTCAGGTTGAGTAACCCCTCTGGCTTTGTCCACCCCTGTGTCCAGCTTCGTTTCTGCCTTGGGGCGGGCCTTGATGTTGGTTTTGTCTGGAGTTGAAGTCTTGGTTGCCGTTGGGCCCTTGGTTTGGATAGGGCCTGAACTGACCTCTGCCTCGGTTGCCATATCTGTTGCGACCTTGGTTTCGGCCTCTTGGTCCTTGTCGGTGTGGACAGCTGCGGACCCAGTGTTCCAGGCTTCCACAGTTGTAGCATGGTCTGGGTGGAGCAAAGTCAGTTTTTTGAATTGCTGGAGGGTGATTTGCAGCTTGAGCCTGGTTCAGGGTCAGCTGAGTGGCTGCTTGAAGCAGAGTCAGTTGAGCGTCATCATGCAGTTTTTGTTTTTTCTTCTGAGTGGTGGTGACCTCTGTCACCTGCAGGTCCCATGCGTGCTCAGCATGATTCAGGAGATCAGTCAGGCGTGGTCTCTTCTTCCAGCCTATGTAGGTGGTCTTGATTGATTTCTTTATTGGTGAGAGAAAACCGTTCAGGACCGCCTGGCAGAAGATGTTTTCAAATGGTGAGGGGGCTGTGTCGTGTCTCCAGTTCCTGTCAGGCTCAAGGATGCCTGAGTGAGTTTTGAAGATGGGCAGGAGACGGTTCACGTAGTCTTGTGGAGTTTCATCAGGTTTCTGGGTGGTGCTCGCAATGTCTGCATAACAAGGAGCAGCTGGGAACACCTTTTTCAGGTCTTCCCCAATTTCTTTCACATTTTTCAAATACCCCTCGTTGCTGTCTGCGTGGATGTTTGGACTGACGAGTTGAAAATCGTTGTCCTTTTCAAAAAGTTCAGAGTTAAGTTGGGAGACAAACCCAAGACCATATATTGCTGATAAAATGACTTTTATCTCATGGAGAGTTGGTCTTATCACTTTGACTAACATAAACAATGCCAGAGCTATCCCTTCTCCACCCTGGGCTCTCTCAGGCAGGTGCTGCTTGGCCATGTCGATCAGCACGGCGTGTGGCCAAGGTCTATAAACCAACTGTGATTGCTCAGCCCCACCCACCTCCATCATGGGTGCAGTGATGACGGTGGTTTTGTCTTTCTTTTTGTCTGCCATTTCTTGTTGAATTTTTTCAATTTCCCCTTGAATTTGCTTTGCTTTTTGCTCAAGCTGATTTTTGTCAGCTTGCAGTCTTGTGTTCATGGCTGGTGGTCCACCAGAATCTATTCCCTCATGTTCAGTGTCTGTTGAGATGTTAGTCAAATCAGAGGGTGAGGGTGAAGAGTCAGGTGTGTTGGCAGTACCTGATTCAGTTGACGTTCCTGGTTGCTCCTTTTTCTTGGAGCCTTGGAAGTCATCGTCCATGTCCATGTTCAGAAACCAGTCTGAAAGTTGTCCAGCTCTCTGTGGCTCAGGGTACGGTGGTGGTTGGGGTGAACTCAGATGTGCCAATGACGGATACAGGGCCATGGTGTGAGGTGGGAAGCCAGAAGTTCCAGCCGCAGATGGAGCAGAAGGAGAGAAAGAAACATTTAGTGGGTTAGTTTGTGTTTCTGTCCCTTTCTTATTTTTCTTTCCTAAATGTTTTGTCTCTTTTGGAGCCATCTGGTTTGTTTTCTTAATTTTCTGGGTCATCTGAAGGCTTTTTGATATTACTCTTTGACTTTGTAATTTGGATTCATTTTTCCACAGCTTAAAAGCTTGTTCATGATTGGTCACTGTTAACAATTCACTTTGTGGAATCTTTTTCTTGCAGCAGATCTTACGTTTTTGTTCTAACAATTGTTCTTCTAATTTTTGTATTTCCTGTGGATCAAACGATCCATTTCTTGGAAAATTAAATTTACAATGCCACTGT
>JBBPBX010035103.1:0-27610 GCA_038048925.1 Garcialebias charrua
AGAGTGGGCAAGGAGGATGAAAGAGGCTTATCGTATTGCTAACAACAACAGCCAGCAATCGAGCGCTCGTGGAAAGAAACACTATGACCAACATGTGAGAGGAGTTGTCTTGGAGCCTGGTGATCGAGTGTTAGTTCGCAACCTGAGAGAAAAGGGCGGACCTGGAAAGCTCAGGTCATATTGGGAGCAGACTGTGTACATTGTCAAAGAGCAGATCAATGACAGCCCCATCTACAAAGTATGTCCTGAGAACAATGCCCAGAATACCAGGGTCCTCCACAGAAATCTGCTGCACCTGGTGAATGACTTACCTTTAACTGTTGATCACAGAAAAGATAAAGCACCCACCAAGAGCAGAGTCAGAGGCCACCGGGTTACTCCAAGCCAAAGTAATCGAGACAGCGACTCATCAGATTCTGAGAGTGACTCCAGAATGCGTTATTGGCTCAGAGTACCTGCGTCAACAAGATTACAGGAACCAGCCACCCAAACTCATCCAGTGTCGAGCCAAGTTTTCACACCCGTGGACCAACAGAGGGACTCTCAACTGAGCACTGTAGATGAACATTTTCAGCATCCAGCTGAAAATGAACTGGTCCAAAACGGTGAAACGGATGATGCACAGAGAGAACAAGAACTGGGAAGAGACACTGAACAGGTTGAACCTGAAATTGAGCAAGAGGAGCAAGTACCAACTCAGGAGGAATTTCTCAGGAGGTCTACTCGAGCAAGGAGACCACCTCAGACATTCACCTACAACACTATGGGTCAGCCCTCCTATCAGCCACAAGGGGTCATGTGTGGGCTACAGGCTTCACCATTATGGGTAATGCAACCTGTACAAGAGCAATTTTATACTCAACAGACTGTGCCTTATGCAACGACAATGCCTTTTGGAGTGCCTTATAATTTGGTATACTGAGATGTGTACACTGAAGGGAAAGGTTCTTTTGAGTGAGGTTCCTGTGACAAGAACCAAGTTGTTAATATTTTGTGAAATGTTATCACTGGCGTTAAAGTGTCGGGAGCCACCTTTTAAGTTGGGGAGCGTGTGGTGCACCTGAAAATGTCACCACAATATTTGGTTTTCTTATGAATGTAAAGTATTTCCATGTGCAGCTGATCCTATTTTCAAATATATGTTATATTTTGTTTGCGATTCGGCAAGTTAATATGCCTGCATTTTTATAGTGTTTTTCTGAGGAGCGGTGATGACGAAGCGGAACCTTTGTTTTGGGGGGGTGCGTTGCTTCCAGGTTGGTTTTGGGGACGGACTTCACATGCTTTCTGGAGCTAAACGGCAAAACAATGGTCGTCATCTTTGACTCCTAATTTCATTATTCTTCAGGTCAGTACATGGTGAAAACACATCACAACTACAATGTAAGATGTTTACCTCTTATGTGAACAGCACATATCACTGTAGGGCGGTTTCTGTGCAGTAGTTGCAAGTAAATAGTCACGTTAAATCTGGCAGGATGCCAGCTCACGCTGGGAAGGTCTCGCGGGAAAGTGAATAGAAGGATTTGATATCTTACTAACTCCGGGTTGAGGATCACTTTGTTTTGTTTGAATGATATTCAGACCAAGTGTGGGAACTGAGGTTAAAGGTGGAACAAGGTTAGATTCTGCATTTGTTTTGTAAGTCTTGTCATTTTATTTTGATCGGTGTTCAGTTAAAGTCAGTGTACATTTTAAATGCTTATCAGTAAATATAGAGCTAGATGCAGTATTTGACATATTGTCTTCATCTAAGTGAAGGGTGAAAATGTGAAAAGGTTAATTACTGTAACACTGGTAAAAGAAGGAAACCAGGTTTGTAAATCATTGATACCATACAGGTACACTGTAAAATATTGGTTTGTTAAGTAAATATAGAGCTAGATGCAGTATTTGACATATTGTCTTCATCTAAGTGAAGGGTGAAAATGTGAAAAGGTTAATTACTGTAACACTGGTAAAAGAAGGAAACCGGGTTTGTAAATCATTAATACCATACAGGTACACTGTAAAATATTGGTTTGTTAACAAATCCTATAAATAAACATGCTTTCTGGAGCTAAACGGCAAAACAATGGTCGTCATCTTTGACTCCTAATTTCATTATTCTTCAGATGGTGTGTCATCACTGTTGCAGCAGTCCTGACACTCGGGACCTGTAACATATATATCTTGTATCATTCAACTATGTTTGTTTTTGCAAATAAAATGATATATTAATGAAAATCCCTTTCGAAGTGAGTTTAAAATTGGCGCCGTGTTTCTTCACGGGACATCCGGGTACTTACTCATGCTACGTCTGAGACGTACGAACAGGAATGTCTCTAGAATGCTCCTTTTACATATTAAAGGGGACCTCAGATGGGTTTTTTAAATTTTTACGGTATTTCTTTGGGCTATCCAGACCCTATTCCTTCAATTTAATGCACAAAATAATTCTTAGATAATCAATTATACCCTTTTTAATTCTGCCATTTTTAACTTTCGTTTTGAACGACCGGTTTCTGATAGAAGTTCTGAAGTCCACGCCCTTCAAAGATCTGTTTACGCCCTCTGTAACAGCCAGTATCTGTAATGTGTTGTTGTTTTAAAATTAGCTCTTTTTTTATTACTCATTTGACTTACTGTTAGTGCTAGCTTAAGATAACTTACCGAAACCCGTCTGAGCGCGCCGCAATTAGCTGCTCCTTTTAGCATGAGACCACCCGAATCCGATGCTAATGTTAGCTTGTTCCTCTTCCGGTGTTCGCCAGCTCCGCTCGTTGCACGCGGCGATTTTCCCATAGCAAAGCAAAATTGAAGATAAGATCTCATTTATGTCACATTTACGGATCCTAGACATCAATGAGCACTAATCAAGACCAAAGTGGTTTTCTCATTCTTCTCAAATGTCTCTCCTGAGAAATATGTCTCACAGTGAGCACTGTGCGAGTTCTCTAAATTCTCTTACAGCTGTCTCTTTTTCTTGTCTCAGTTGTGAGAAAAATGAGACATAATGTGCTGCTCTCAAATTTGTCTCAATTTGATATCCTTGGAAGCACACTCTCTCATGGCTGTCTCTCATTGCTCTCCATTTGAGTTCTCAGCCAAAAGAAAACTGAGATGAGTGCAAGCGCTCACATGAGTCTTAATAAGAATTAAAAATGTATCTCAATGATATCTCAGCTTATCTCATGCCAAAATAAAGACAATACAGGAAAAATAAAATTGAGATGGTTTATTCACATAATATTCATAATATTCAACTTACAAAATTTGTTGATTTCTTACACAAGTCATACTACTCAATGACAACTTTGAGTTCCAAAACTTAACCCATTCAACAACAATGTGCTCAAAACACACCTTTTTGAGACTTTAAAATGTGTGAACTTTCTAGATGTTAATATTTTACTGTCAAATTTATGATTTTCTGACAGTAGTGTGCAGGTTTCTTTTACTGCTACAATAGAGTTTTGCTTTGAATTATGCACAAAAGTCTTGGGAAGTGTAACAAAAACTGTTTTAACAATTGTTCAAGTCACACTTATGATACAGAGACACCTAATAATGAAAAACATTCATGGCACGAGTTCATATGGGTGGGTCGTGGGATTTTTCATAGTTGTTTTAATGATTGATCTTTGTGGGAATGCTATACAAGCATTCACCGTATTGTTTACGTGTTTCTCTTTTTACTCGTTACTATACGTCTTCCATACATTTTGTTTAAAAGCATCTCATTCCCAAAATTTTTGTGCTAACAATTCATATATCAAAATGTTCAGTTCCTTCGGGGCATTCTGGCTGTGACTTTTGATATTTCAGCTATTCATCTTTTAATAGCCATTTTGCTTTTCAGCCACTTTTTTTCCTATTGGAAATGAATGGAGCTGTTTTCAATACCCTTATTTAAAATCTTTCAAAATCTTTACAGCACCTTACACATTTTGTTCTGTTTCTGCTCTTTTGACTTTGCTAATTATTAACTGAACTAATTTTAGGATTTTGTTTTGTTTCTGCTAATTTGAGCTATTGGTGCTTCTTGCAGTTGCTTTATCTTTCGGCTATTTGCTGCAGTTTTAGCTAATGTTCAGCTGCCATTAATTAAAGTTAGCCTTAAGTCAAATTCTCATTTTGGTGGCTCTCGTTTGCTTTATGCTTAGTTTAGCAAATGTGCTCCTTTTACTTCTTTTTGCTTATATCAGCATGTTCAGCTACACTTCAGCTGTTTTACTGCACATTCTAGCAATTTTAGCTATTTTACAACAAAATAATGTGATGTACTTGCGACCTGTCCAGGGTGTACCCCGCTCCTCGCACTGTGACTGCTGGATATGGGCCCCAGTGACCCTGAAAGGAAGAAGCCAGTATAGATAATGGATGGATACAACAAAATACAATATTTTTCTGCATACTTTAGCAAAACACATGCCAATTCAATTTATTTTGTTAAAATTAGCATGTTAAGCTACATTTGAGTAATTTTAACACCCATATTTGTTGTTTAAGCTATTTTATAACAAATTGTCCCTTTTTGTACTTGCAAGCTTTTTTCTGCTAATTTGACATTTTTACATCCTTTTAACCATCTGGGTGCTAATTTCAATTTGTGTCAGCTACCTTTACCTTGTTTATGCCAAATTAATTTTTTTCTGCCATTTCAGCAATAATTCTGCTCCTTTCTATTGTTTTTCTGCTAACTTAAACCTATGCTGTCTGTCTCTCTGTGTGTCTGTTGTCTTCTCTCTCTCTCTCTCTCTCTCTCTCTCTCTCTGTCTCTATCTCTCTCTGCACTGGCTCCTTCCTGTAGATATGATGTTAACAGACATTAAAATTAAATATAGACTAGTTCAGATCAAATGTTATAATTTAAACTGATCATCCAACATTGCATCTTACCTTACTTTTAGAGAAGCAAGGGGACAATAGTTTTTTCAGAGATTTCTTGTCTAAAATCAGTATGTCAGGAGGTAGTGACAGAGTGAAGAAATATGTTAAAAATATATTGTTAGAAAAGTTACATACAGCTCCTTTAAGAACAATCTGTGCTTCCTGTCCAAAATCATAATTTGAACTCTGAACTCTTGGCGGGCGGGCACATCCATGCTAGAGGGCAGGGGGTGGGTTATACCAACACTGTCATTAACTTGCATAGTAATATCTTTAAAAAGGGGATTACAACAGGCATAATATTTAATATAGAATTTATAGTTCTACTATGACATTATTATGCACATCATTTTCGCTTTTTATAAGCTTGAAACAGACTGCTATGTTCTGCACCTGTTTCCCCCCCCCCCTCCTTGCTCTCATTTGGTTGCGTCTGTTGGAGTCTTGCATCGTCACAGCAGTCAGCAGAGAGAAGCAGCACGTGGACCAAACTCAGCTAAGGTAATGAGACATTTTTATTTTTATTTTATCAAATTCAGATTTTTTACAGTTTTGAATTACTGCACTCATTACAGCCTGGTGACCATGTTTTGTTTAATCAATTCTAATAGTGCACCGTGAGTCGTTAGCTGCCTTAAAACATGCTAGCTTGCTAGTTAGCTTGATGCTAATGAGGTTAAGAAATGACCATAGTTACAGTCTAAACGGACAATTTTACATTTTCTGTTGATTAAAATATTAGAATTATTTTATTGAATTCCAGTTTAGTTTATGAAATTAAAGCCAACAGGAAAAAACAAAACGTCTGAAAGGTAATGGCATGATCTATATGTACTGTACATTTTTTTAATGATATCATAACTTATATATTTATTTTAAGATTATTTTCAGACAAATTATGACAAAAGACGTTGAACTAGGTCAGGATGAAGTTAACTTTATAGGGAATGGGCCGCTCCGGTATCAGTATTCTGCTTCGATACCAGCATAATTTACGTATCGGATTTTTCCGATCCGACCTGCAGAGATCGATCCATGATCACGTGAGGACTTAGTGAGCAGCACTGTAGCTAACAGCTAACTAACTTTTCATCAAATTTGTTAAACTGGGGTTAGAAGCCAGAGTAAGTTGGTTCCGTTTTTCCTTTGACATCTTTCTTTCTGTCCTCAGGAAAAAGTGCAGTTAAATAAACAAGAAAATCCTGGATGGTTTGGATGATTTTACAATATCAGTTCTAAATGGTAAGCCATGCTTATGTATTTAAATGAAATATATTATGTAAATTACTGTCAAACTGAATTGTTTGTTGTTCACACTGACACTTGTTTTAAATATGAAAATAATTTATTTAATTTTTGTAAACTCAACTTTATAATTCTGAAAGTTAATAATTTGTGTTTACAGCTGCCAACATAGATGAGGTCTTGCTACAGACCCTCAGTCGTGATGATTTACGAGACCTTTTTCCAGGGCCAGAAAACTTTATGAGGAGGAAACAGTTGTGGGCTCATGTTCACAAAGAGGCAAGTTTTTACCACCTTTGAGCTGAAAACACCTAGCACAACACATTTTGCTTGTAACTCCTGTAACAATCTTTTTTTTTTTTTTTCTCCTTAGGATGAAAATCCCACCTTATCAGATACAACTGGATCAAATGAAACCGGAACTGTTTCTTCACCTCAAAGAGCACCTCCCCAGACATCCACTCCTTTGGTAAAACCATGCTTCAAAGAGATTCACAATGTAAGTGGTTTACTTTTTATTATGGTTTCTCAAAAAAAAAGCACTGTGGCAGGTGTTAATGCTTCCGTGCGCCGTAGGTGATGGATGAGCTATGGCGGATCCTGGATAAGGGCAACGTCTGACAGAATTAAAGAAGAGATGGGAACACTTTTGCTCTATGGTTCAGTTTTACGGTGTTTGGAAGAAGATGTTAAAGCCACCCAAGAACCCGGATGGAGGTTAGTAATTGTGCTGTCTTTCATACACAATGCTGCTGTGTTATATATATATATATATATATATATATATATATATATATATATATATATATATATATATATATATATATATATATATATATATATATGTATGTGTGCAACGATCCAGAAATTTCACCATTCGGTTCAGTTGGATACATTAGTGTTACGGTTTGGTGTTTTTGCAATACAAAAAAGAGAAATTTTCATGCCCTTCTTAACTTGTAATTTAAATTGTTTTGCTAAAGCTGCAAGTTTCTCAGTGGCTCCGCACTCGACAACGCTGCCAAGTGAAGTAGTCGAACGCAGATCCTTTGAGCTTTCTACACAGCACATGTAGACAAGTTGATAAATTAAATTTAAAAAATGCTGCATGTTCAATACATATTGTGTATTGAACATAGACCACTAGAGGTGCAACATGCATCTGTACTGAATTGTTCAATGTAGTGCTCTAGGTTCAATATGCACTATGTAATAACATTACAGATTTTTGAAAATTATTTTATTAACTTTTCTTAAGATGCGCTGCGTTGAAGGCTCAGTGGATCTGCATCTGAAAACTTGCTTTTTTAGCAATATTTAATTAAAAAACTCTACTCAGTGAGGTTAAACTAATGGTTTTAATTAACTTAAATGAACTAAAAGTGAAGGGCATGGAAATTTCTCTTTTTTGTATAGAAAAAATATTGAACCTTGACACTAAAGTATCAAACTAGATTGTGAATTTTCAGTATCATTGCACCCCTAATTGTTTTGTGAACTGAAGATGAAGCTGTCAATCTAATTTGGGCAGATAAATGTTTAAGAAGTTCATTTATTCTGTTCTAGTGGAGGAAAAAATAGCCCTGTTCAGGGAACTCACCACTCTCTTCCCATCACCAGTTGCACCACCCAAGAAGCTGGGACATGCCAGGAAAGCGTTGCTTCATGTCCTTCAGGTTGGTATTTGTTCTTATTTGTTTTCAGTTAATATATGTCCACAAAGGCTTTCATTTTGTATTTTGACAAATTAACAGTTTAATTGTCGTATGGCGATTGTATGCATGCCTAGTCATAAAACAGCATAATCTATATTTGGAAATCTGCAGCATTATCACATGACATAGGGTGGCCACCCATAATACAAATGGCACAGAAACACTTGTAAATTTCCACAGAAAACACTTAAAAAATAACAGTAAATAAACTGACTTAAGCTCATTTTCAAAAACCTTCAACATGATTGTATACATAATCAAAATCCAAATAGGAAATAATTTTAGATTTAACCATCGGAAGTGCAGTATCTGTCATTTCCCAAAGTGCGTTAGGACTCACTCTTGTGACTGAGGCACAAGTTACTGGGTATTTAATTGGCATGAATATCAACTTTAAAAAAATATATACTGTATACTATATGAATATGCTCTGTTACACATCTATTCTATTGTTGTCATCATGGATGTATGGACAGTACATATTTGTTGCTAAGGATTTGGACTGATCTGGTAGCTTTTCAGTTTCTCTGTTGTACCCTGAATAAATGTTTTTGTCCTTTTTTTTGTTTTGTATTTTTTAGCCAGCCGAAGATCCAGCTGTGTACCTCCAGAGGAGATCTTTCTTCAGCCCTGTTTTGGTCTTGGATGAGTCGCGCTGTCTTTTGGCCATTGGAACCACTCCCATCACTACATTTGCCAAAGAAGACCTTGGTGAAGGTTTGCTGTATCTGATGGCATACTAATACACCATGCATCTCACCTATCCAAAGTGTGTGGCAACCCTTCTGTCTGTCATTAAGACTGAATTTTTAAAGGACAATATCCACGAGAAAGACACCACAGGCTCATACAAAAAAGTCATGGCAGAGTGGAAACATATTATTGAGAAGTACCATACCATACCATACCATACCATTTTATTTATAAAGCACTTTAAACAGGAACAAGTCCACACCAAAGTGCTGGACAAACAAACACGCAACAGGCAACACATACAATGAAGTACAACACGAAAAACATAAGTAGAGCTCTTCCACTTAACTTCCAGGTCTGTGTTGGACATTTTGACCTGCAAGCTGTTATTTACATTGAATTGTAATGTTTTTTTTATATACACACAGTGCCTTTGTATTTGTCTTGACATTCATGTGTACAATGATTGACAATTGTTGCAATTTGAACAGACAATTTAATTAAAGGTCATATGTAATATATGCCTGATTTATTTTAGTGTAAATGCTTTGTCTTGTTTTAAGATGGAAAATCTATTAATAGTTCTTAAAAGCAGAAGATCAATCTTGTTTAGTTGCCCTTGTTTTAAGATATTTTCTCTCAAAGTGAGATAAAATGAAAACTGAAAGAAGCATTAACAGACTAGTATTGAGTTTATTTTACTTCATAAAGTACTTGGAATGAGTTTTTACAACTTGTTTTAAGATATTTCTCACTTGTATTAAGCCTAGAAATATTTACTTATTTCAAGAAATCTTACCAAGTGCAATTATCTTACTGCACTGGCAGATTATTTCACTTAATTTGAGATGATTCTGACTATTATCTAGTATTTTTTTTACTTATTTTTAGATGGGTAATATTTGCAGTGTACCCAAAGATTGTTCTAATGAAATGGTTAAACTTTTCAATAATGAGTATTGTTTTTGCAGTTAATTCTATACTAAAGATAATTTTTAAATTGTATTCTCCATTTGTTCTCATATTTCTTAAATATGGCTCAAATGTCATTCTCATATGTAGCTTCAGTAAGACATTTAAGAGAAAAAATTAAGACAGGGAAGAGACAGTGGTAAGATCTGTTTTAGGGCTCATACTTCTCAAATTTGTCTCATTAAAGTCTCAGATTCATCTCAGTAAGACATTTAAGAGAAATAATTAAGACAGGAAAGAGACAATGGTAAGATCTGTTTTAGGGCTCATACTTCTCAGATGTGTCTGATTAAAGTCTCAGATTCATCTCATGTTATTCTCTTTAATTCTCCTTCCAAATAACTAAGACATAATTGAGATCAGAGGCAGACAATCATGAGATCTCTGCTGTTTATCCTATTTCTCAAGTATGGCTCAAACGGTTATCTCAACTCAACCTCAGGGATGTCTTGTCTCATCTCAGCTTAACTCTTGCTCCTAAGGGACCCTTAGGAGCAGTAACTCAGAAACAAATGATCATAAGATGATACATATATGAGAAAGCTCAAACTGATCTCAGAAGACGAGATTGAACCACAGATGAGCAAGACAATTTTTGCTATGGGTTGGGAGTTAACGCTGTTCCAGTCAAGACAACACAAAGTTCACCAAGTGTCTCCCGTAAATTAATCCGTAAGGAGAAGGTCCTCGCTGCTGCGAGGCTCCTGTGAGGCTTCAGTGAGGCTGTACAGTTGAAGCTCCGCTCCATCGCGCCAGAAGAGGGTCCCGTCGCAACCGGTCTCTACGCCGGGGGTATGCTCGTTTAATTTTTGCCGGCGGCGCGTTGGGAGAGATCGCAAATACACTAAAAATTGAACTAAAACATAAAAATAACAATTATACTTTATTTATAAAGCCATTTAAAAAACCACAGCTGCAACAAAGTGCTGTACACATGAAATTAATAACATATAAACAAAAGATGAGATGAAATCATGAAAAACAACAGTCATGTGTTTAATACAGAAGTGGGTTGAGCCTAACCAGGGGTTGCTAGGTGAGGGGCTGGACTCAGGTTGGGGTGGGTTGTCCTCTCGCTTGTGACGTCACAAGCGAGATTGATCTCCAGTTTATTTCAAAAACGAAACCTATATTATCACAGTAAAATAAATCTACTTAGAGTAAATAAACCACTGGGTGCATTTTTTTGGCCTTAGGACTGTTTTTTTATGAAGTAAATACCCAAAGTTGAGTAAAAAAACATTAAAAAGTGAATTTTGAATGTGTGGTCCCCTTTAATGGCGGACAATATAGAAACCGAAGAATTTAGCAATCTAAGTTAAAGGGGACCACAGATTCAAAATTCACTTTTTAATGTTTTTTTTTACTCAACTTTGGGTATTTACTTCATAAAAAACAGTCCTAAAGCCAAAGAAATACACCCAGTGGTTTATTTACTCTTAAGTAGATTTATTTGTCTGTGATAGAAACACTTCGTTCTCACTTCCTGTGGTTTGTGACGTCACAAACCGCAGCCACAACCCACACCAAACCTGAGTCCAGCCCCTCACCTGATTCCTGATTTCATCTCATCTTTTGTTTAAATGTTCTTAATTTCATGTGTACAGCACTTTGTTGCAGCTGTGGTTGTTTTAAATGGCTTTATAAATAAAGTATAATTGTTATTTTTACGTTTTAGTTCAATTTTTAGCGATCGCTCCCAACGCGCAGCCGGCAGAAATAAAACGAGCAGACCGCGGGCGAAGGCACCGTCTGCGGGCGGGAGCTGCTGGCTTTTGAGATCCGTGGGGTCCGGTCAGAGGTTGCCTCATACGGATAAATTAACTGGAGACACTCTGTGAACTTTGTGTGTGTCTGGACTGGAGCAGCGATCGCTCCCAAAGCGCCGCATGCAACGAGCGGAGCTGGCGGTGTGCCGGAGGAGGAAGAGCTATCATTAGCCTCGGAGGTGGGCTAATGCTAAAAGGAGCTGCAAATGGCGGCGCACACAGACGGCTTTCGGTAAGTTATCTTAAGCTAGCACTAACAGTAAGTCAAATGAGTAATTAAAAAAGAGCTAATTTTAAAACAACAACATATTAGAGATACTGGCTGTTTCAGAGGGCGGAGTTAATGTCAACAGATTTTTGTAGGGCGTGGCCTTCAGAGCTCATTATCATAAACCGGTCGTTTAGAACGGAAGTCAGAAAATGCATAACTAGAAAGGGGATATTTTATTATCTAAGAGTTATTTTGTGCATTAAATTGAATGTGTATGTCCTGTACAGTACATATTGCAGATCTGACAATAAAGTTGACTTTGACTTTGAATGAATATGGTCTAAATAGCCCACAGAAATACCATAAAAATTTAAAAAACCAATATGTGGTCTCAGAGTCAGAGAGAGTCTTTATTGTCATTTGCACCGCATGTGGTACATGTGATGAAAACGAGATTATGTACACGGGGTCCCAGTTACATCCAACAACAAATGAAAGAGAAAAACAGTAATAACATCTAGAATTAACTAAGAAAAACATCAACTAGTAATACACTAAGCCTAATATAGTGGGAATAAACAGCAGCACGAACATGAGTTTGTATGAGCAGATGGTCACAGATGAACACAGATGAACACAGCAACAAGAAAACAGATCAGCATCAGCATGATGTGATATTTTGCAGTGTTTATTTTTTATTTTATTTTTATTTATTCATGAGTCTAACAGCCTCAGGGTAGAAGCTGTTCCTCAGTCTAGTGGTTCTACATTTGATGCTCCTCAACCTCCGTCCTGAGGGGAGTGGGGCAAAGAGTGAGTGTGCTGGGTGAGTGAGGTCTTTCATGATGCAGGTGGCTCTTTTCCTGCATCTGGAGGTGTAAATGTCTGTGATGGTGGGGAGACTGACTCCAACAGACTTCTGTGCAGCCTTCACCACTCTCTGTAGAGCTTTCCTCTCTTCAACTGTGCAGCCTCCATGCCACACGTTGATGCTGGAGCACAGGACGCTCTCCACTGCACACCTGTAGAACGAGGTGAGAACTGGGCTGCTCAGACCAGCACGTCTCAGCCGTCTGAGGAAGTAGAGTCTCTGATGACCTTTCTTGATCAGGCTGGTGGTGTTGTTGCTCCAGCTGAGATTATCATTCATGTGTACACCCAAGTATTTGTAGCTGGAGACCACTTCCACTGCAGACCCACCTATTTTCAGTGGGGCGTGGGTGTGTTTGTTCCTTCTGAAGTCCACAATCATCTCCTTTGTCTTCTTCACATTCATGTGAAGATTATTCTCTTTGCACCAGCTCTCCAGGTGTTCCACCTCCTGTCTGTAGCTGGACTCATCATTGTTTGTGATGCATCCCACCACCGCTGTATCATCTGCAAACTTAACAATATGACAGCCTGGAAGTGTGGCTGTACAATCATATGTGAGCAGAGTGAACAGAAGGGGGCTCAGCACACATCCTTGAGGAGAGCCAGTGCTGAGGGTTATGGTGGAGGAGGAGAAGTTGTGGATCTTCACGGACTGTGGTCTGTTTGTTAAGAAGTCTAGTACCCAGTTACAAATGGAGGGGCTTAGTCCAAGTGTAGATAGTTTGTCTATCAGAGTTTGGGGGATCATGGTGTTGAAGGCAGATGTGAAGTCCACAAAGAGCAGACGCACGTATGAGTCCTTCTGATCCAGGTGGGTGAGAGCAGTGTGGACCACGGAAGAAATGGCGTCCTCTGTTGATCGGTTCTCACGGTATGCGTATTGATGAGGGTCCTCGTTGATGTTGACGGTTGCCTTGATGTGGGACATGACCAGTTTCTCAAAACATTTAGCGACTATCGGGGTGAGGGCCACTGGTCTATAGTCATTCAGACCAGTCTCCTTTAAGATTTGAGCGATTTGTCTTCAGTTTGGGAAGCTGAAGTTATTTCGAGTGATGAACAAGAAACAGCTGGTTCTACTGTAGGTCTGCAGCGTATTTATTTCAGCCTTACCGTTCAGAAGCGAGGGGGTTTCCGAGGGGTGCAGCTTTGTTTTGTCCATTCTTGACAAAGTATTTCATCTTTTGGGAAAGTGAAAAGGCTCACTTGTTCACTGATGATATTAGAACACCCAAATGCAACACAACGTAACGGCATTTTTCAGGTTATACAAAAAAAAAAGGCGATCTTGCAGACAATGAATATGCGTTATCATAGCAGACGCAGACTGACATTCCTGTTCGTACGTCACAGACGTAGCATGCGTAAGTACCCGGATGTCCCGTGAAGAAACACGGCGCCAATTTTAAACTCACTTTGAAACAAATTTTCATTAATTTATCATTTTGTTTGCAAAAACGAACATAGTTGAATGATACAAGATACAGTATACAGTACATGTTGTGCCACTTTATGCAAAGTTACAAAATCATGTCACACACACTTTAAAGTTTAGCGTTGGTGCAGGATGGGCTCCACGGGGCGGCCCTCGCCCCGGTCCAGTTTCTGACGTCACCGGAGTATTTTCCTGAGTTTAGAGATGACCTCATGATGATGTCACTCATCAATGTGACGGGTGAAACCTCAGAACTGGAAGATGTGTGTCAAAAACATTTAGATTTAATTAAAACAAACTATATTTTTCCTGTTTGGTTCCTTATTAGACCTTTTGATCCATCTTTACATTCTGCAGTAAACCAGCTCTTCTGTCACGTCGTTCGCTGTACTTTTGTGTACTTTTACTCACCAAGTAGTATTTTTCAGTGAAGGAGGGCGTGTTCGGTGCCGTCCAGCCGTAAACTGAACCCTTCCTGCTCGACACCGACGGTCTGCTGACGGACTGCGGCCTCATCTTCTCACCGCCATCGAACGGACTGGAGGGAACGAAACACACGAGATATAAAAACACATTTATACTTGAATTTTATTTTATTGTTTTAGATTCTAAACCTACATTCTTCATCAGCAGCAACTCACGTCTCAGTTTTAATTATCATTACTGTTTTATTTACATTCTGTAAAAACTAAAATATCTAGATCTATTCAGTATTGTATAGAGTTAAAGATCTATTAAATGATAAAGCAATGTATTTGTTGTACAATGCAATAATAATCCCGCATTTAATTTATTGTGTTGAGGTTTGGGGTGCAGCGTGCAAAACTATAACTAAGCCCATTTTTAGTTTACAGAAAAGAGCTATAAGGATTAGCACTAGAAAGAATTATTACCATCCATCAAATGTTTTGTTTTGCAAATTAAAATTACTGAAATTTTATGATCTGGTTGACTACAATATACTCTTAATATTATACAAGGCACAGAACTTCATATTAGCCTCAAATATCCAAACGTTTTTTGTAAAAAGACAGAGTACTTACAATCTTAAGGGTACAGATATTTTTGTTATGCCACAGCATAGAACAAGTCTAAAGAGTAGGTCTACTATAATTTATGGAATAGGTCTATGGAATGGTTTAGAAAAAGATATTTAAAGTTGCAAATACAATGACTTTGTTTAAAAAAATGAATAAAATTAGGTTTATGGAAAAATATATGTAAATTGATTTGTTTCAAAATTTATGAATGGTAAAGTATGATGAGTTATTTGTGTAATTTTTTTGTGGATTATTATTGTTTGAATTGATTGTTTGAATTAATTTTGTTAAAAAAGGGGCAGACATAATAAGATTTTATCTTCTTCTGCTTCCTTTCGTTTCATTTAATGTTTGATTTTTTATTTACGTGGAATTGTAAATAGTTTTTTGTGTTCTTTTAAATTGGAAATTTGAAATGAATAAAGAATAAATAAATTACTAAACTAAAGGTTCCTGAGAACTGTTTGAACAACCGGAAACTGATGCACCGCTTTGATTTTAATGGATCAGGCGAACTCATCTTTAATAGATACTTTATTTTGAAAGGGTTCTGACAACTTTCATGCTCTAAATCGACAGGATGCTGCTTCATCTGTGTCATTTTACAATAATCTGCATTACACATTTACATGTTTTAATTTAAATAAAAAAACAACTAAACACTCTAGATTAGACTTGTCTTGTTTTTAGATATAGATATAAGTGTAAATTGATCCCACCTACTTTAAAGGTGCTATGTGTAACTTTCTGTAGAGTGCAGAACTTAGAAATATTTTCAACAGGCAAAGCATTCTGATCCCTCCCCCTCAGAGCCATATATGGCTCTGCTCCCCCTTGCTCTGCTGAAATTCAAATTCAAGCTCTGTTTTTATTGGCTGATTCAAATTCAAGCTCTGTTTTTATTGGCTGGTTACAAACTCTGTTTTTATTGGCTGGTTAACGGCGGGTCACTCTGTGTTTTTATAAATGCTGATAGAGAAGCAAGGGGACTATAGTTTTTTTCAGAGATTACTTTGTCTAACACCAGTCTGTCAGTAGATAGTGACAGAGTGAAGAAATATGTTAAAAATATATTGTTAGAAAAGTTACAGACTGCACTACAAAGTTACATAGTGCAGCTTTAACTGCTCTTTACCATTACGTTAACTCAAGAGGCTGCGGAGCCCAAAGAGAGTTCAGTTTCTGCAGATTCATATCAAGTTATTTAATTTTCTTGTGTAAAGAGATTAATTTAATGAGGCGAGGCCTACCAGGAGAGAACAACAAATAAACTGCATTGAAAAAAAAACATGCAGACGATGGAAACTGTTTCAATGGTGTGCTGTTAGATCAACTTTCTCACATGTTCAGTTTTATGTGTTGGGCTTTTAAAAACCCCGTGACCCAAAAAGGAAGAAGCAGGTAAAAAGTTAATGGATGGATGTAATTTAAGGAGGTAGTTTTTGCTTATTGTATATAAATTATTTAAGGTCACTTGTAAGAAAAAAAACCTTCAAGATGTTTTCCTACAGATGATTTCTGCTCAAGTTCATCCATAGATGCCAAACGGACATTTATTTTAGTAAAATAGATGTTTTTTAATATACTTTGTCAAGTTTTTTAATATACTTTGTCAAGATGGCCGCGCTCAGTGCAGCCGCAGCTTCACGAGTTCCCGGATCATCTCTAGTTTTTAGTAATTTTAATAGTGTTTTTGTACCTGACTCTGCGCGTTTTTTGCGGGTGAATTACAGCCGAACTGAACTGTTAAGAATCGGAGCGGATTTACCACAGGGCACAGCTGAAATCAGCAACGAACTCAAATCAGAACTCGGAAGATTGGACCTGCTAAAAACGTCCTTCTGGAAGCAGATGCGCTCCAGGGGAAAGAAAAGGAAGCGATGCTCTCGTGAAAAGAAGCGGGGTTGTCGTGCAGGAATTATGACGAGAATGCGGAAAGACGCTAAAACCGGTAAACCCCCGATGCCGGCTCTTTTCCTGTCTAATGTTCGCTCCCTCGACAACAAGATGGATCTACTTCGTTTGAGGGTAACCACGTCGGAGGAGATGAGAAGATGTTCTGTGCTTTGTCTTACGGAAACGTGGATTTCTGAGGACACTCCAGACTCTGTTTACGAGCTGGACGACCGGCTCTTCTTCAGAACAGACCGGTGCATCGAGACTACGGGGAAAACGCGAGGTGGCGGTGTTTGTATTTACGTACACAAAGATTGGTGCACGAACTGTGCTGTGATAAAAAGAGCTTGTTCAGCTGCCGTGGAGTTGATCACAGTTAGGTGTCGCCCGCATTATATGCCACGTGACTATTCAGTGATCGTAATCAGCGTTATTTACATAGCACCCGATGCTAATGCTAACGACGCCCAGGGAGAGATTCATGACTTACTCACCTCGCTGCAGTGTAAATATCCTGAGGGGCTTTTCATTGTTTGCGGGGACGTCAATCACGTAGATCTCCAGATGTCCCTCCCAGCCTTCAATAAGAATGTCTTCACAGCAACGAGAGGAGATAAAACGCTCGACCAAGTCTTCACAAATGTAAAGGGGGCATACACGGCGAAGACACGCCCAGCGCTCGGATCTTCAGACCACGACTCTCTGATCCTGGCGCCAAGAGAACTCCCCCCACTCAGGCGGTCCAAGCCGGAACAAAGACAAATAACAATCTGGCCTCAAGATAGTTCCCCCTTGTTGAGAGACTGTTTTGAGAGGACAAACTGGTCTGTTTTCAGGGAAGCAGCTACTGATGGAAGTTCAGTGGACATGGATCTGTACGCTTCCTCAGTCCTGGGTTACATCAGTACATGCTCTGAGAATGTATCCATAAAAAAATATGTGAAATCCTACCCAAACCGGAAACCCTGGTTAAATAGAGAAGTTCACGCCTTGTTAGCAGCCAGAGACACTGCATTCAAGTCAGGAGATAAAGTGGAGCTGAGGAAAAGCAGGAATGAACTGAAGGATGGCATTAAGAAGGCCAAGGCCACGTATGCACAGAGGATCGAGGGACAGTTCACCTCACAAGACCCACGGAGCATGTGGAAGGGTATTAAATGCATAACAGATTACAAAGGCAAAAACAAACAATGCCCCAGGGACCCATCTCTGCCTGATGCCCTCAATAAGTTTTATGCACGTTTTGATGATCCAAACAGACCTGCTAGCACCAGACTCACCTCATCACCAGATGAAGAGCATCTCAGGGTGTCCGCAGCAGAAGTGAGAGGCAGTCTCAGAAAGATTAATCCTCATAAAGCAACCGGACCAGACAACATCCCAGGGAAAGTTCTGAAGGAATGTGCGGACCAGCTCTGTGAGGTGCTGGCTGACATCTTCACCACCTCACTTGCACTGGAGTTAGTTCCCACCTGCCTGAAGACCGCGACCATCATCCCAGTCCCAAAGAGCTCCACAGTGACTGGTCTGAATGACTATACCATACCATACCATTTTATTTATAAAGCACTTTAAACAGGAACAAGTCCACCAAAGTGCTGGACAAACAAACACGCAACAGGCAACACATACAATGAAGTACAACACGAAAAACATAAAAACATTGCAGATCATAAATCAAACGATCCAGTACACATCAGCTGGCATTGAAAGCGATGGAGTAGTAGTGAGTTTTTAACCGGGATTTGAAAACCGAGAGGGAGGGGGCCTGTTTGATGAGCAGCGGTAACTCGTTCCAGAGTCTTGGGCCTGCTACAGAGAACGCTCTGTCACCCCTGCGCTTAAGGCGAGTTTCTGGAACTATTAAGAGTACCTGATCCTCTGACCTCAAAGCACGAGGAGGGACATATGGGTGTATCAGATCCGAGAGATAGGCGGGGGCGAGACTGTTCTCGCCCCCGACTATAGACCGGTGGCCCTCACCCCGATAGTCGCTAAATGTTTTGAGAAACTGGTCATGTCCCACATCAAGGCAACCGTCAACATCAACGAGGACCCTCATCAATATGCATACCGTGAGAACCGATCAACAGAGGACGCCATTTCTTCCGTGGTCCACACTGCTCTCACCCACCTGGATCAGAAGGACTCATACGTGCGTCTGCTCTTTGTGGACTTCACATCTGCCTTCAACACCATGATCCCCCAAACTCTGATAGACAAACTATCTACACTTGGACTAAGCCCCTCTATTTGTAACTGGGTACTAGACTTCTTAACAGACAGACCACAGTCCGTGAAGATCCACAACTTCTCCTCCTCCACCATAACCCTTAGCACTGGCTCTCCTCAGGGATGTGTGCTGAGCCCCCTTCTGTTCACTCTGCTCACATATGATTGTACAGCCACACTTCCAGGCTGTCATATTGTTAAGTTTGCAGATGATACAGCGGTGGTGGGATGCATTACAAACAATGATGAGTCCAGCTACAGACAGGAGGTGGAACACCTGGAGAGCTGGTGCAAAGAGAACAATCTTCACATGAATGTGAAGAAGACAAAGGAGATGATTGTGGACTTCAGAAGGAACAAACACAACCATGCCCCACTGAAAATAGGTGGGTCTGCAGTGGAAGTGGTCTCCAGCTACAAATACTTGGGTGTACACATGAATGATAACCTCAGCTGGAGCAACAACACCACCAGCCTGATCAAGAAAGGTCATCAGAGACTCTACTTCCTCAGACGGCTGAGACGAGCTGGTCTGAGCAGCCCAGTCCTCACCTCCTTCTACAGGTGTGCAGTGGAGAGCATCCTGTGCTCCAGCATCAACGTGTGGCATGGAGGCTGCACAGTTGAAGAGAGGAAAGCTCTACAGAGAGTGGTGAAGGCTGCACAGAAGTCTGTTGGAGTCAGTCTCCCCACCATCACAGACATTTACACCTCCAGATGCAGGAAAAGAGCCACCTGCATCATGAAAGACCTCACTCACCCAGCACACTCACTCTTTGCCCCACTCCCCTCAGGACGGAGGTTGAGGAGCATCAAATGTAGAACCACTAGACTGAGGAACAGCTTCTACCCTGAGGCTGTTAGACTCATGAATAAATAAAAATAAAATAAAAAATAAACACTGCAAAATATCACATCATGCTGATGCTGATCTGTTTTCTTGTTGCTGTATTCATCTGTGACCATCTGCTCATACAAACTCATGTTCGTGCTGCTGTTTATTCCCACTATATTAGGCTTAGTGTATTACTAGTTGATGTTTTTCTTAGTTAGTTCTAGATGTTATTACTGTTTTTCTCTTTCATTGTTGTTGGATGTAACTGGGACCTCGTGTACATAATCTCGTTTTCATCTCATGTACCACATGCGGTGCAAATGACAATAAAGACTCTCTGACTCTCTGACTCTCTGACTCTGAAGATATCATAAAAAACATTTGCCTTGATATTTTTAACAAAACCTTTTCAACAGACTTTAGCGTGTAGGATCATTCAACATTTTCATTTATGCTAATGGCTCATCTTGTCCCTGAAGAGCTAAATTCATGGAATATCTTACAAAAAGATCTGAAGCTCTCGACCTTGACTTCTCTAAATGGTTTTCAGAATCTGTTGGAATCCTGGCAAAAACCAATGCAGATTTGTTCCTGTCTTTGATTTTATACGTCTACCTTATAATGTTTTGCTAGTTTTTTGATACTTTGTAAAAAAAAAAAAAAAAACTTTCTTTTGTTTTTTTTTTTTTCTCTCTTTTGTTTTCTATTGTTTATTGTTTGTTTGTTTATTGTTTATTGTTTAAGGAAATTCTACCACTGCTGTTCATTGTTCTTTAGTTTTAGCAGGTCGCTTTCGTAAATGAGCCCTTGAGGTTCAAAAGATTTACCTGACTAAATAAAGGTTGAATGAATGAAAAAAAATTGGTGTAGCTCCTTTAAAATCAGGTGAATGTGAGTCCTTCATGAGCTCAATGTGTGTATTTTTTATTCAACCTTTATTTCTACAGGTTAATCCCATTGAGCCTCAGGGACTCATGTACAAGAGAGACCTGATTTTAACAGAGTGACGACAACAGTGGACAATCATAAAAGAAAGCGTACTAATTGAGAAGAACAAGTGAAAGAAAATTGTATTTAAAAGAAAATGCAAAAAACAAAACAAAAAAACAGCTAGGTTGCAGGGTGATGTAGAAAACAAAATGGAACATGCTGGTATTTTTTTTCCCCATGAACTTAACAGATGTTTGAAGCCACTTAAAGGGATCAAGGTCAAGAGCTTCGGATCTTTTTACAAGATATTCCAGGAAACAGGAGCAGAGTAGAAGGTCCTTTAGTCTAGTTCAGTCCTCACTGAGGGAACACTGCAGGTAATCATGTAAGGGACATTATTACTGGCGAAAATTTTCATATTTTGAGGGCGTGGCAAAAATCGCAACAGAAACGGCTCAAGAGCGCCCCCTAGAAATTTCCAAACTACCCTCCGCTTTGGCCTTAGTTTGACGTAGAATCATGAAATTTGGTACACTTGTCCAATTCACCAAAATGCACAGAAAACCCTCTGGCACCAATGTTGTTCAATAAACGGGAAGGCGGCCATTTTGGAATGATGACCAGAACCACCTCATCCATTACAAGAACAGTATTTCTCAAGCCAAATCCAGCTACTTCTCAGACATCATCAGTTCCAATGTTGGTAATTCAAAAACATTGTTCTCTCTCCTTCACCGTTCTGTCTCATCTCCTAACTCTCTACCCTCTCACATGGTTTCCACAGAATTTTGCAACTCCCTGATGTCATATTTCAATGAAAAGATTATTTCAATTCATAAACACCTTGGACCAAATACTGCCCCCAGCATCCTTGTTGAACTCCCCCCTCCCTCCCTCCCTTTCTCTGTCTTCTCCCTCCCCTCTGCTGATGACATTGCTGACATTATCAGCAAGTCCAAGTCCTCATCCTGTCAACTTGACCCATTTCCCACAGTTCTTGTTAAATCCTGTCTCCCGTCTCTGCTCCCTATCATCACTAATATCATCCACTCCTCCCTAACCTCTGGCATTGTTCCCACAGCCTTCAAATCTGCTGCCATCACCCCCATCATCAAGAAACCAGGTCTTGACTTCACCAACTTCAGTAATCTTCGTCCGATCTCCAATCTGCCCTTCATCTCCAAGATCCTTGAAAAAACTGTTGCTAGTCAACTTCACTCACACCTGTCCAACAACAACATTTATGAAGAGTTTCAATCTGGATTTCGCCCCCACCATAGCACCGAAACAGCCCTAGTAAAAATTACTAACAACCTCCTTCTTGCTGCTGACTCTGGTCTTCTGTCCATCCTCATTCTTCTTGATCTAAGTTCTGCCTTCGACACCATCTGTCATTCTATCCTCCTCAACAGACTAACCTCCATTGGCATCTCAGGTACCCCGTTAGACTGGTTCAACTCCTATCTCTCTGACCGCACTCAATTCATTCAGCTTAAATCCTTCCGTTCCCAGTCTTCCCCTGTCTCCACGGGTGTCCCCCAAGGCTCTGTCCTCGGAACCCTCCTCTTCATCATTTACCTCCTTCCTCTAGGTCACATTTTCCACAAATATGGCGTCCAGCATGGTGGCACAACTGGTAGAGCTGCTGCCTCTCAGCGAGAAGGTTGCCGGTTCAAATCCCGGTCCGGGGCCTTTCTGGGTGGAGTTTGCATGTTCTCCCCGTGCATGCGTGGGTTTCCTCCGGGTACTCCGGTTTCCTCCCACAGACCAAAAAACATGCTTGTTAGGCTGATTGGTGACTCTAAATTGACCCTAGGTGTGAGTGTGAGAGTGGATGGTTGTTTGGTGTGAGTGAGACAGGTCCCTCTTGTAAATGAGTCCCCGTGACTCAACGAGGCTAGCCTGTATAAATAAAGGTTGAATGAATGAATAAATTTCCACTGTTATGCTGATGACACACAGCTCTACTTGTCATCAAAACCTAACTCCACCCACCCACCCTCCATCCTCACCGACTGTCTCAATCACCTAAACAATTTCCTTCAACTAAACAGCAACAAAACAGAAATCATTCTCGTCGGTACCAAAAACTCTATTTCAAAATCAGAACATCTTCTCGTCCCCCTTAACAACTCTCTGCTATCCCCCTCCCCTCAGGTCAAGAGCCTCGGTGTCATCCTCGACACCACTCTCTCCTTCACTTCACACATCAACAATATTACTCGGTCTGCCTATTTCCACCTCCGTAATATTAACCGTCTCCGTCCTTCTCTCACACCCCGCTCCACAGCCATCCTGGTGCACAGTCTTGTGACTTCCCGTATCGACTACTGCAACTCCCTTCTCTACGGCCTCCCCAACAAATCTCTCCACAAGTTACAGATGGTCCAGAACTCAGCTGCCCGTGTCATCACTCAAACCTCCTACTATAACCACATCACTCCTGTCCTGCAGCAGCTCCACTGGCTCCCGGTTAAATCACGCATCATCTTCAAAATTCTACTCCTCACGTTCAAAGCTATCCACAACCTTGCCCCTCCTTATCTATCTGACCTCCTCCAAATCTCCATCCCATCACGCTCTCTCAGATCCTCCTCTTCACTACATCTCCATGTACCCTCTGCCCGCCTCTCCACCATGGGGAGCAGGGCCTTCACCTGCTCTGCCCCTCACCTCTGGAACGCTCTACCGCCAGACCTTCGAAACACCACCTCCCTTTCTCTGTTCAAGACAGCCCTGAAAACACATCTCTTTAGACTAGCTTATCATTAACTTTACTAAATGTATTTTTATTATTTTGCATTTTATAATCTTTATGTATTTTATATTTCAATTTGTCACTGATAATGTTTGCACTGTATTGGTTTGTTAAGTGTCCTTGGGTGTCCTGAAAGGCGCTTTTAAATAAAATGATTATTATTATTACAGTATTATAGATTTTAACACCTTTTTGGCAGTTTTCAGCCTCCGCATTTGAACGAACTCCTCCTATGGATTTCGCTCAATCGGGTTCAAACTTGGCTGGTTTGTTCATAAGGCATGGGGGACCAAACATTATCAAAACGGTTTGTTTTCACGCATGCTGAAGGGGCAGGGCCAGACATCAAAGTTGGACATCTCGCCATGAAAAACGAAACGCTTACAGCTCCTACACAAAAACTGTCTAATACTGTACATCAAACCTTCAGTGATTGACGCACATCCGGTCCCCTGCAATACTGAATGGTCAAATCAAAGTCAAAGTCAAAGTCAAAGTCAACTTTATTGTCAGAACTGCAATATGTACAGGACATACACAGGACCGAAATTGCATTTCTCTCAAATCATGACATCACTTAAGCGCCTTAAGCGCAGGGGTGACAGGGCGTTCTCTGTAGCAGGCCCAAGACTCTGGAACGAGTTACCGCTGCTCATCAAACAGGCCCCCTCCCTCTCGGTTTTCAAATCCCAGTTAAAAACTCACTACTACTCCATCGCTTTCAATGCCAGCTGATTTGTATTGGATCGTTTTATTTATGATCTGCAATGTTTTTATGTTTTTCGTGTTGTACTTCATTGTCTGTGTTGCCTGTTGCGTGTTTGTTTGTCCAGCACTTTGTGTGGACTTGTTCCTGTTTAAAGTGCTTTATAAATAAAATGGTATGGGTATGGTATGGTATCACTTAAGCCACGCCCCCTGACAACAGGAAGTGTAAAGTTTTACGTTGGACGGTCCCGATCGGACCCCTGTTACCTAATCAGCGTGACAGTGTGTCCAGTGACAGAAGACATGTTGGTGTAACAAGCTTTCCAACACTGATCGTTTTGGGTGGAGCATGTGGGTGTGGCGACGTGGCGAAGTTAGACGTAACACCGTCACCATACGTTTGGTTCTAAAATCCACAGATTTCATCCGAGGAGTACCAAAATCAGTATGATTGATCATTGCCCACCCCTTGAACAGTAATCCATGATAATTGTTCAATAGCCTCAACAGTGCCCCCTAGGATATTTAAAAACATCAGTCTCAAGCCATTTTTGGACCGATTATTCTGAAACTCGGTGAAGATCTGTATCTTCTCAGGACCAACAAAAAAGTATCTTGGAGCACTGGTCCAAAACAAACAGGAAGTCAGCCATTTTGGGTCAAAGGGTCATATGGACCAAGTTTACACCACCATGAAAAATGCCTACAGAGCCCTCCCCCTCCCCCACATTGGTGCTTCTGACCATATCTGTGTTATGCTAAAGCCCGCATACAGGCCGCTGGTGAAAGTCACAAAACCAGTCCGCAAGCAGATACGAGTGTGGCCAGAGGGGTCTTCAGAGGCACTCCAGGACTGTTTTGACACCACAGATTGGGGTATGTTCAAAGAAGCTGCTACCACAAACAACAACACATGTCTCCAGGAGTACTCAGACACTGTATGTTCATACATCACCAAGTGCATTGATGATGTTACCAACCTCAAAACCATCACTGTTCGGGCTAATCAGAAGCCATGGCTGACAGCTGAGGTTTACAGACTCCTGAAAGCCAGGAATGCTGCCTTCAAAGCGGGAGATCAGGTGGGCCTGAAGGCAGCCAGAAAGAACCTGGATCAGGCATCAGAGAGGCCAAGGAGCAGTATTCCAGGAAAATAGCTCACCGTTTCAAGGACAGCAAGGATACACGCAGTCTGTGGCAGGGAATACAGACCATCACAGACTACAAACCCCCCCCAGACCTGTGACAGCTCAACCTCTACGCTGAATGAACTGAATGAGTTCTTTGCTCGGTTTGAGGCAAGTAACAGCACACCTGCACATAAACTCCCCCCCTCTCCTGATGGCCAGTGCTGCATCAAGATTAATGCCCGGAAGGCCTCTGGTCCTGACAACATACCTGGTCGTGTGCTGAAGGACTGTGCAGGGGAACTCGCAGCGGTCTTCACGGACATCTTTAACATCTCACTGAGCCAGGCCATCGTCCCCACCTGTTTCAAAGCCACCACCATCATCCCTGTCCCAAAGAAGGCAACGCCCGCATGCCTCAATGACTATCGCCCAGTAGCACTCACCCCCATCCTGATGAAGTGCTTTGAACGGCTAGTCATGAAAAGCATCACATCTGTCCTCCCTGCCTCCCTGGATCCCTTCCAATTTGCATACCGACCTAATCGCTCAACCGACGATGCCATCTCCTCTGCCCTCCACACAGCTCTCACACATCTGGACACGAAGGACTCTTATGTTAGAATGCTGTTCATCGACTTCAGCTCGGCATTCAACACCATCATCCCCCAACAGCTCATCCATAAACTGGACAGTCTGGGGCTGAACACCTCAATGTGTAACTGGCTGCTAGACTTCCTGACCGGGAGACCACAGACAGTACGGATCGGGAGTAACACATCTAGCACCATCACATTGAACACAGGGGCCCCACAAGGATGTGTGCTGAGCCCCCTTCTATTCACCCTGCTAACACACGACTGCACACCATCGTACAGCTCCAACCACTTCATCAAGTTTGCGGACGACACAACAGTGGTAGGTCTCATCAGCAACAACGATGAGACGGACTACAGGAACGAGGTGAGCCGCTTGGCCTTGTGGTGCGGACACAACAATCTCACTCTCAACGTGGAGAAGACAAAGGAGATTGTCGTGGACTTCAGGAAGAGGGATGCACAACATGCCCCTCTGACCATCAACAGCACCGCAGTGGAGAGAGTGGACAGCACCAAGTTCCTGGGAGTGCACGTCTCAAAGGACCTGTCCTGGAGCAGGAACACTGCAGCACTGGCCAAGAAGGCTCACCAGCGCCTCTACTTTCTCCGCAAGCTGAAAAGGGCTGGAGCTTCAACCTCCATCATGTGCACCTTCTACAGGGGAGCCATAGAAAGTGTCCTGACAAGCTGCATCACGGTGTGGTTTGGTGCATGCACTGCATCCTGCCGCAAGAGCCTCCAGCGCATCGTGAAAGCAGCTGAGAAGATCGTCGGCACCTCCTTGCCCTCACTGCAGGACTTACACAGCAAACGCCTCACTCGGAAAGCCCACTGCATGGCAGGTGATCCCACACACCCACTACACAGCCGCTTTAGACTGCTGCCATCAGGGAGGAGACTGAGGAGTCTCCAGGCTCGAACCAGCAGACTGAGAGACAGCTCTGTTCATCAGGCAGTCAGAATGCTAAACACTCTGCCTGCTCTGCCTCCCCTCCCATTTGAACTGCCTTAACACAAAAAACTTTCTCACACATTATCACTCAACACAAAGATTTTAACACTGGACTCTGTGTCATCAAACGGGTTATTCACTAAACTCTCGGTCATGTGCTCATTCAGTTTGCACTACTTCTTATATTTGCACTAATGTTTGTATTACATTACTGCCTATAGTCATACTACTGTTTACATTCACTGTTTACATTTATTAATACTGTTTACATTTATTACTACTGCTTTACATTTATTATTACTGTTTACATTTACACTACTTTTATCTACACTACTGCGTTACTGTTGCACCGAGGGACTGAGAGAAACGCAATTTCGGCCCTGTGTATGTCCTGTACATATTACAGTTCTGACAATAAAGTTGACTTTGACATATTTGGCCGTTTTTCACTTTTCATTGGTGGTAAATTTTAATGCACTCCTCCTAGAAATTTTGAGCGACTGACTTCAACCTTGGTTAATATGCACTTAAGATGTGGGGGAGTGAAAATTTATGAAAAACTTGCGTTTTCATATATGCTGAAGGGGCGTGGCCATGCCTCAAAGTTTGGCTTCTCGCCATAAATTTCAAAACGCTACAACTTTCACAATGAAAAACAGAATTGCACCAAACTTGGCATGAGTGATCCATGTCATATGCCCGACAATCCTCTGTGGTCATGTTGTGATGTCACAGAAGCCCCGCCCCC
>JBBPBX010035104.1:0-18245 GCA_038048925.1 Garcialebias charrua
TTACAAAACATTTGATAAAATATAATTTTCACCTCTCACACAGTACCATATTTTCTGGAATATAGGTCGCACCTGAATATAGGTTGCACTCTCCAATTATTGCCAAAGAATTGGAAAAATCCATATATAGGTCGCACCTGAATATAGGTCGCACCTACGTCAAAATGTGGACCGCGTTTAGCTCTGCTGCAAATGTCTGTCACAGGAGCGCACAGCAAGGATTTTAAGAAGATTAACACTTAAAAACAATTAATTGTTTGATAAAAATTATAGCAAATATGTGTCTGAGCTGAAATTTTCTTTAAAGGGGACCACATATTGCTTTTTAAAATTTTTATGGTATTTCTTTGGGGTTAAAAAACAGTGTTCATTCAATTTAATACACAAAATAATTCTTAGATAATCAATTATACCCTTTTTAATTCTGCCATTTTTAACTTTCGTTTTGAACGACCGGTTTATGATGAGGAGGTCTTGTGGCACGCCCTTCAAAGATCTGCTCACATTAACTCCGCCCTCCAAAGGCAGACGAGGAAGTTACTGCACGTTTCTTTTGCCTCCTTCTGACTCTCCCTCCCTCTGACTCTCCCTCCCTCTGACTCTCCCTCCTTCTGCCTGTGGCGCAGCTGTAGGGGAGCAAAGCACACACACACACAAGCACAGCAGCACAGCGGGGGCTTTTTTATCTGCGTCCCTCCGAGGAGCACGTGCGGGCCGGCACACATACACACACACACACACTCACAGCGGGCTTTCTTTTTATCAACACTACCTGACGCTCTGATGGAATTAAATAGGAGCTCCAAGTGATCTTGGTCTGGCTGAACCTGTATGTGAGGACACACACACACGCGCACACACGGGTTTGGTTGCGTTAAGTAGTCTGTCCTGCTAATGACACATAAACCAACACACACACACACACACACAGAAACATGCGCATCTGTTCCCATCTGAAAACTATCAATTTTAAATCCATTATCTGCGCCACGAGGGTCAGAGAGTTAGCTGGCTAGACTCTGTGACATTTTTAGCCATGAAATCAGGAAAAACAACCGTCAACTCTTTTATACTGGAGTGGGTTGAGCCGCACCAGGGGTTGCTAGGTGAGGGGGCTGGACTCAGGTTCGAGGTGGGTTGTCCTCGCGCCTGTGACGTAACAGGCGCGATGATTTCAAAACGAAACCTATCTTATCACAGTTAAATAAATCTACTTAGAGTAAATAAACCACTGGGTGCATTTTTTTGGCCTTAGGACTGTTTTTTTATGGAGTAAATACCCAAAGTTGAGTAAAAAAAACATTAAAAAGTGAATTTTGAATATGTGGTCCCCTTTAATAAATGAATCATTTTAGCAGGATAAACACATAAAAAATATATTTGTTAGCTGACATTATTGTAAGAGTATGTCTCAGTTTAATCTTTGTTAATAAATTATTACAAATCAGCTTATTTTATGAAAAGCCATAAATAGGTCGCACCTGAATATAGGTCGCAGGGCATGCAAAAATGATAAAAAGCCGCAACCTATATCCCGGAAAATACGGTAACTACTGTATATTACTGTATACACGTAGTCACCAGTGACCTCCACAACCCAGAAAGGAAGAAGCAGGTAATGGATGCATGGACAAGATTTTGCAGAATCGAGACAAGTTATTGAAAAATTACAAAACCATTTTATGAGACTATGTCACTGACCACTGAGTTACTGCAGCCCCTACTTAAAGATACAGTATTATCTGCTGGGACGTTGTGATCAAACTACTGCAGAAAGGATGGACTATTATAAAATTGAAAGTATATTTGATATACCGGTACTAAAAAATACCAAAACTTGCTCCCCTACTGCACTATGAATGTACTTTGGCTTTAAATTAGTATGCAATATAAAAATCCAATTTCGGCATAAGGGGCTAAAGTAAATACAGTACTTTTCTTGTGCTAGTTTTGTACTTTTAGTCACAAATCTCAGTGACCTCCAATGTCTCTTTTTTAATCTCATTACAAAAAACAAAGCAAAACTGGCTTTATTGGGCATCACTGTGCCAAAACATCGTCTGCCATGACATATGTTACAATGGACAATACCGGTAATATAAAAACTACAGGTGAGGTGTGGTACTCACCTTTCTGTCCTTTTCACCACCAACACGGCTCCACAGGGATGTGCAGTCTCTCCGTATCTGTTTGTTCTGTACACCAATGATCTTCCACGACCACGCTCTCCTTTCATCATTGTTATTATTCCCCTGCTGTACAGGAGGCAGATTCTACTTTATCTCCATCACTAAGAACCTGATATGGACAGAACACACTAACAAGTATGTTAAGAAGACTCACAAGAGAATACATGCACTTGGGCCGCTTCAAAAGCCAAACATTTCTACTGAATGTGCTGATGCATGCTCAAGTGTGTTCCCAGTTCTACAGAGCCACCATCGAGAGCATCCTGACCTCCTCCATTTCAGTGTTCTACTCTGGCTCCACTGTCCACACTAAACAGGTTCCAGATATGCACCGCTCAAGGTGGCTACATGTTGGAGTAGCTCACTTACATTCATTCTGAGATTTTGCTTTTGAAAACTTTAATTACAGGTAGTCCTCGACTTACGAGCGCATCGACATACGAGGTTCCGGACTTACAAATATGCATCTCATTAAAAAAAAAAATATATATATTTTTTAAATAAATGAATACATGCACAGTACTGTACAGTCACCAAGCACTTAGCCTATCCTAACACAGTTTTTAAAGATGAAGGAGTCAGTTGAATTGTCTCCCTCCTCCCAGCAGGCTCCATTCCCATAAAGGGAGCCAGCTCCCTTTATGTGAAAGGGAGACAATTAAACTCACTCCTTCATCTTTAAAAACTGTGTTAGGATAGGTGAAGTGCTTGGTGACTGTACATTACTGTAAATGTATTCATTTGTAAAAAAAAAAATGTGATCCTACTTACGAATTTTTTGACTTACGAACGGCCCGTAGGTACGGAACTCGCTCGTAAGTCGGGGACTACCTGTACTCTTTTTTTCCCTCTGGTATCAGATGCTGTGCCGCTGGAAGGATTTTTACTGATTTTTTTTTTACATTTGGACATTTGTTATGATGCATAACCATAACAACAAGGTGGTTTTCTACAACTGGGAACTGCTGATTAACATCTCAAAAGCTCAAATAATACCTCAACTACAGCCCCAACTCACAAATGAGTTAAAAAGAAGGTGCCGTGGGTGCATTACCGTCTACCTGGTGGCGTTGCTCGAGTGCCTAACTGCAGAGATCTTGGAGGTAGCGGGAAACATGGCTCGTGACAGCGGGAGGACCGAGATCGTCCCCCAGTACCTGCAGTTAAGTCCACGGCGATGCTGGGCTCGGCAGGCTGCTGGGAGAAATAGCGCTCGGGGAAGAGTTCTGCCCAGCATTCAGGCAGTCCTGCTGCCCAAGAGGACCGAGAGGTCTGCTGGGTCTACTGTTGCTGTTGTCATCATTCTTTAGTTTGTAGACAGGTCCCTCTTGTAAATGAGTCCTCGAGGCTCAATGAGATTAACCTGACTAAATAAAGGTTGAATGGGTCTGGGTGGACAGATCAACATCCCTTTGGCCAGAGGTTCTGTATGGTCAGAACAAAAATCAACAGTTTGTTGAGATTTTTATTTTTTGTTCAAGATTTTTTCAGATGAGTCTAGTAGAGGAGCTAATCTGCAGTGGCCTTTAGGGCAAGGAGACATTAAAGGCACATAAATGTTTTAAAGTTTTAGGCACGTTTGCCTATATTTAAAGTTTAAAGATTAGCAAACGGACTTTATCACCTGTTTTGCACGTACAGGTGGGAGATAACCGCTGTCTGCTGCAATCCCTGAAGGACTCGCCCCACTATCGCAGCTTCCAGGACAAGGTCAGATCGAAGGATTCACGTTTATGATGACATTTGAATTTTATTTCACCTGGTGCATATTTGTTGTTCGTGCTTTTATTTTAAAGTTTTAACCATATTGAAGCTGTCCTAACAAACGTTATCGTATTTACTTGGTATGTTTTCAGGTTGGTCTGTGGGAGGTTCGTCTGTCAGACTTAGATGAGCACCTGCTCAGTTTGAACACCATTCAGAGGCGCTGGGTTTATCTGGAGCCTATTTTTGGACGAGGAGCACTACCTCGAGAGGAGACCCGCTTCAAGCGCGTGGATGAAGACTTCAGGTACTCAGTTCATCAGTCAGTTTTATTCCATATACTGTGTCAAATAAGATACCAGTACGTCTTGCATACTGTATGCCCCAAATCTGGGACATTTGACATAAGTAGTAGTAGATAGAAGAAAACACATTTTTCAAAGTAGAGTGTATTTTATGCACAGTACCTAATGGTTTTTGTTGTATGTCCTGTATAATAGGTCTATAATGTCAGACATTCAGAGGGACAACAGAGTTGTTTCTCTGAGCTCACGTGCTGGCATCAGAAACTCCCTGTTCACCATTCTGGATCAGCTTCAGCGCTGCCAAAAGTCACTGAATGAGTTCTTGGAGGTACACACACACACACGTTTCTTTGTACAGCTTTTACACCTTTATTCAAACATGAAGACATGCTTGACAGCTTTGTGTTTGGTTATTGCAGGAAAAGCGCTCTTCCTTCCCACGCTTCTATTTTATTGGAGATGATGATCTTTTAGAGATTCTTGGACAGGCGACCAACCCAAGCGTTATCCAGTCCCACCTCAAGAAACTCTTTGCAGGTTCTTGTTTTTAAATCTGTTCTTTTGTTTTGGTCTTTTGAAGCTCCGTTCTATCGTGTGTTCATACGTTTTCACTTCATCCTACTGTTTTCTTTACTCATTTGACATTGAAAGTTATGAGCATGTGTATAATATGTGTGCAGGCATCCACAGTGTTGTATTTGATGAACAGTGCCAGAACATTGTTGCAATGTGTTCTTTGGAGGGAGAAGTGGTTCAACTCAGAAATGTTGTACACATTTCCAGCCTGGTTGAGGTAAAGCAGTTATGAAATGTTTTTATATGCAAACAGTACACTGTATTTTAGTATTGTATACTTGAATAGGCACCTACAGCTGTGAGAGAATGGTGGTCAGTGCCACAGTCTTGTAATCCTGAGGTTGTGGGTTTGAGCCCAGGTTGCATTTGGAAGGGCATCTGGCGTAAAATAAATTGCCACATCTTTCATGCGAGTTTGCTCGCTGTGGTGACCCCTGAAGAAGGCAGCCGAAATAAACTTACTTACTTACTTGAATAGGCACCTGGAGCCTGTGTTATTTGTTAATTTTCTTTTTAGATGCTTTTATTTTGCCTTTATTTGTACATGCTACCGCATACATTGTTCACCTTTTCCAGGTTTGGCTAAATGAGCTGTCTCAAGAAATGAAGGAGACTCTGAAGCATCTGCTGCATGAATGTCTGTCTGCAGGGAGGAAAGGGGAGGTGGACCCCTCATGTTATCCATCACAGGTACACACAAACATTTCTTTAAAGAAAATATCAAAATTAGTTTATTTTTGTTTTGTGAACGTCCTAAAACAATTGTAATGGTGTCTAGAGACATTTTTCTGAAGCCTAAATGTTTTGATAACAATTTCCCCAAGTTATGCACAGTTTTTTTTTAAGTCTCAGTCATGATTGTGTGACTCAATAATTATTTTATGGTTTTATAGATTTTGTGTCTGGCTGAACAAATCCAGTTTACTGAAGATGTGGAAAAAGCTATAAATAAGCAAAATTTACAGCAACTGGAGTTTGAGCTTCATGGTAAATTGGAGCACTACACCACAGTGGACACCAGCTCGGATGACCTCCCTACCACAGGTAGGGTTTTTGCATTGTGTGTCTGAACAAAGTGTGTAACTTCTCTTAGACCTTCACCAAACTATCTGTGTTGTTCTCCAGGTTGTTTCATCTATGTAGAATTATACAGTTAATTCACACAATACCAGGTTAATCAATAAGCAAAAAAAAGCTTTAAGATGAAATATTCACTTAGCACAGTATTGATCAACTCTATCAGATATACAGCATTTTAGATTTAGCCATATCTGTTGATTGATTTTGTGGGAACACACAGTTACTAAACTTTTCAAGCTATATTGTCAGCCGTTTGGAAATATTTTAAGCATAAATAGGTTTGAAATGAATAGAAGTGCATGCTTTAAATCTTCACACTTCATCTAGAACCCTGAAATTGAACAACCAGATGCTTTTATTGTTTCAACATTCTGATATTAAATCAAAATCATAATCACTCACTGACACAGCAGTGGTGGGATGCATCACAAACAATGATGAGTCCAGCTACAGGCAGGAGGTGGAACACCTGGAGAGCTGGTGCAAAGAGAATAACCTTCACATCAATGTGAAGAAGACAAAGGAGATGATTGTGGACTTCAGAAGGAACAAACACACCCACACCCCACTGAACATAAGAGGATCTGTGGTGGAAGTGGTCTCCAGCTACAAGTACTTGGGTGTACACATGAACGATAACCTCAGCTGGAGCAACAACACCACCAGCCTGATCAAGAAAGGTCATCAGAGACTCTACTTCCTCAGACGGCTGAGACGAGCTGGTCTGAGTAGCCCAGTCCTCACCTCCTTCTACAGGTGTGCAGTGGAGAGCATCCTGTGCTCCAGCATCAACGTGTGGCATGGAGGCTGCACAGCTGCAGAAAGAAAAGCTCTGCAGAGAGTGGTGAAGGCTGCACAGAAGATGTTGGAGTCAGTCTCCCCACCATCACAGACATTTACACCTCCAGATGCAGGAAAAGAGCCACCTGCATCATGAAAGACCTCACTCACCCAGCACACACACTTTTTGCCCCACTCCCCTCAGGAAGGAGGTTAAGGAGCATTAAGTGTAGAACCACTAGACTGAGGAACAGCTTCTACCTAGACTCATGAATAAATAGCCAGAATAATCACTGTGAAATATCAAATCATGTTGCTACTGATCTGTTTCATGTTGCTGCTGATCTGTTTCATGTTGCTGTGTTCATTTGTGTTTATCTGCTCACAGAGACTCATGTTCGTGCTGCTGTTCGACGTAATGTTTTTATGCTATTAGTAGGGGTGTAACGATACATAAAACTCTCGAGACAAGACGAGACGAGACAAATAACAGTTTGCGAGAACGAGACAAGATTTTTGCATCGTGCTAGTGTTAGCAACGGTGTACGGTAAAAATTTCTTGCAGTGCTTACATATTGTCCGTGTCTTGTTTGTTGCTCTTTCGCCATTTATCGTTTCTATTGGAAATCCAAAATGCTGCCAAACAAATGATTTAAAAGTAGTTGGGGCGTCTTCTATAGCAACTTCATCCGGCAAAGCCATGCTGTCCGTGACGCTGACTTGCTAGGGGCTCTGCTAGCATTAGCGAGACAACGTTACATCTCAACGAGAGATATCGCGGGAGTTTAATATCATGGGATTTCGTACAACGAGATCTCATTACACCCCTAGCTATTAGTGCTTAGTGTATTTTTAGTTGATGTTTTTCTTAGTTCATATCTTAGATGTTATTACTGTTTTTATTTTACATTTTAGTATTGGATGTAATTGGGACCCTGTGTACATAATTTCGTTCCACCACATGTACTCCATGGGGTACGAGTGACAATAAAGGATCTCTGACTCTCTGACTCTGATAGCTGATGGAGGCTTTGTTGCTGTTATGATCCTGTTGGTGTGTGAACCCAATGGTGCAGGCAGGCACAGGGGACTCGCAGGGTGAAATAAGCATAATTAACAAAAATAACAAGCTGACGAGGCAGCAATACACACAGAGTGTGTGAGGAGCACAGATACATGAAGGGAGACAGGACAAGATGTCATAGAGGACAGTGTGTGGACACAGGGAACATAGAGACGCAGACTTAAATACAAAACACTAACGAGGGAGAGTGAGAACACCTGTTAAAGATAACAGGTGGTGGAGGCAGGGGCTTGATTACATGAGGAGCAGGGCTAGGACATACCACAAGGGGGCACAGTCCTCACAGTTGCTCCCTTCATGGAATACTATACTGGACTGTACTTCTTCATATAAAACCTGCTCAACACTTAAAACTTTAAATTAAACACATCTCTACTCACTGACATTTTACTTGAGCAGAACCTGGCCACTTGATTTGTTTTCATTGTGCTTTTGTGTTTTTACAACTTTTTAGATTATGGTATTCTACTTAAGTTACGTACTAACATCACCATATGATTATTTGAAGTATTTGAAGATTTACTTTTATTGTTTTTTTGTTTCATAAATGTTTTTTCTTTAATGATTTACAGTAGGTTGTTGTAGCATTTGTTGTTCATAAAGTGCTATATAAAAACAACTGACATTCACCAGCTTTTGTAGAGTATCTTGGACCACCAGTGACTATAAATTAACAAGGGATGCATGATATTGGATTTTTGTTCGATATCCGATATGTTAAAACTTATTTGACCGATAACCAATACTGATAATTTTATATATTTTCCTTTGTCAGAACATAACCCTCTTATTTTTATTATTAGTATTCTATTATTAGTATTCAATTATTAGTATTCTATTATTAGTATTCTACACTGCCTCGTAATATAGCTGTTTTTTCACCACTACTTTTCCTTTTAATTATCCTTTTAATTACTATTTTATTTTGTACAAAAAAAAAAAAAAAATTGTATGCATCCTTTAGGATTGTCTCTTGTTGTCGTTGTTGTCCACTGCTATCATCATTCAGGTCTCTCTTGTGAATGAGTCCTTGTGGCTCAGTGGGACTAACCTGGAAAAATAAAGCTTGAATGAATGAATTTAGGCTTATTTGCTACAAAAATTGTATAATAGCTGTAAGAGCTGGTGACATATATTCAGTAACAGCCATATGATATACATAGCACTTTAACTTATTAAAATGAAACATGTTAAATGCTTAAGTCCACTTAAGTTGTTTACTTGGTGGGTTAACTTCAGTGTGCTTTGGACTACTCTGACTGACGAAGCCCTCTGGAGTGAGGGTGAAACGTTTCTACAAAAAAGAAACTGTCCAGATGAACTGATTGAGAATGAGCGGATTTGATACCTGGACTATTGAGAATGAACTTTCTTGTCTTGAACCACTTTGGACATGTCTGCCTGCCTGGGAGGAGTCAACGAGGGACAAGCCCCCAGAAACCATCTTGGCTACAGCAAACTGGTTGGTCCACTTAAGTTGTTTACTTGGTGGGTTAACTTCAGTGTGCTTTGGACTACTCTGACTGACGAAGCCCTCTGGAGTGAGGGTGAAACGTTTCTACAAAAAAGAAACTGTCCAGATGAACTGATTGAGAATGAGCGGATGTTAAATGCTATTTATTAGCATTAGTCACCTGCGATGCTGTCTCACTTGTGGAGGCTTGTTCCAGGTTCCTAGCTGCAGTGTGGGATCCTCTGCACTCCTGTGCATGAAGGACAGTCTTTTTAAGTTCAAAGTTTTAGTCTATCCATTGTGCCGTAAGACTAATCATGCTAACGGGACTAACACTTGACATCCACATGTCTGTGGTAAAACTCATCCAAGTGCTATCGGCTATTAGCTTCTCAATGACACCGGAAATGATGGCTTGTAACTCGGGTAAGGCTACATAAAATATATCTCTGACTGGGGATGATTTAGTGACTCAATGTACCGGTAGTCCAAAAATCTTCAGAATCCAACATCCTCAACGGAAAAAACAACTTCCACACTGCAGACATTTTGACTTGATCTGCCGTGATCAGATCAGGTAGGCGGGCATGACGTCATCACATTGGCCCTCATTCACGAACCGTTCGTACGCACAGATTTGTTCTTAAACTGTGCGTACGAGTGATTTAGGATCATTTGCGGCATTCAACAATGTTTTCGTATCCTACGATTTTTTTCAGATACGAACAAAATTTACGAGTGGTCCGGACCTGTCGTATATTTTAGGAGCGTCAGTCTGCTGTCATCCAGACGGAATTTCTCCACTAATAACTTCATATTTCGTTATTTAGAAAATATTTAGAGTTTAAAAAAGTCACGCACCACAATTGGTCTTGACAATAGGTTCTGTTTGAAGTCGAATTATATTTTTAAATGTAATAATGACTAACGGATTAAAGTATTTAAATTAAAATCAATTTGTTATCAATGCCGTTTTCTAACACTACAATATTAATATGAAGATCTCAAACTAAAACCAACTTAAATTATGAATTAATTTAAGTTTAATTTGTCTCGGTAACGCAGACTTCGGTAACGCAGACTTTAGGTTGACCTCCTCCTGTCGCAGTCATAGCTGTCAAATAGCTCAATCAGTAAAGCGTTGCGTCGCAGTGCCGAACATTATGGGTTCGAGTCCCACATGGGACAACGTTTTTTTTTTCTCCTTTTAATTCATTCCAGATTTAAAAAACACAAGAAAACTATTTACAATACAACAAGAAATGAAGCATAAAGTCTTTTTAATCTGGAATGAATAAATAATCTAAAGAAGGAAGGAAAAAAAATAGGCATACCTTGTGGGAATCGAACCCACGAAATCTTGATAACAGTGCAACGTTTTAACCAGTTAGCCACCAGTACACGTGTATATTTTAAGGTCCACATTTATTATAAACAAACATTCTTTGGCATTAGTTGGTCATTTATTCCCATGAGTGACGCTGCTAATAAGGACAGATTTACTTTTCTCGATCAAGGAGAGCAGAACTTCAATCTCCGCACCGGTAGAGTTCTCCTTTTTTACTTTTCGCTGTCATTTTATGCACGAACACGTTTTGCCTCCGAGGCAGGAAACGTAGCCTTATATGGTGTTTTGAGGGGTGGGAATTATGTAAATGACCTCTCGCGTGCACGCGCAGCTGTTTAGAACAGGTGGGATTCATCATATTTACGCAACCCATTTACACACGTTTCCTCAGGATAGAAGACTTTGTTGAATCTGACGTGGCATGTTCGTACGAACGCTTCGTACGAACAAAAGTAGGAGAAATTTAGGATAAAAATACGAACATTTTCGTGAATGAGGGCCATTGTGCTGCCACTGCAGCCATCCTTGTCACTGGGATGTCTTACAAAAACAGCGTCTTTTAGATCGATGAGTTATTTTGATGGAATGTCCGATATTTAACTAACGCTAATATCGGCTGACACCAATACCATGCAGATAATATTATGCATCCCTAAAATTAACCAAAAAAAGTTTGAAGTTTAAATTTTTCTTGATTTAAATTTAGGTCATGCGCATACACCCATCTGCCTTGGCTTTGTTCCTTAATCATATTGTTGTACTTTATCGTTATACTTCTAATGACTAAACTTGTATCGTGATCAAGGATCCATCCAACCATTTATCTCTACCTGCTCGATTCTGTTCAACACTGAGGAGAGCTCATGCGTCTCTCACTGGTGAATGGATACGTTGCCTGACCATCAAAGGCCACATAATAAAACAAACAACCATTCATACACAGACTAGATAATTTAGAATTGCCAATTTCCATAACATGCATTTACTTGGACTGTGAAAGAAAACCAGGGAACATGCACACTCCATGCAGAAAGGCCTCAGTGAACACAACCTTCTTGCTGCGAGGCAAATCTTCCACCATGCAACCCAACAATCAGAGACTTCCCCCAAAATGTAAATGATAAAATAACATATGTTGTTTGACCGATACCCAGACAGCTACAATAAACTGATATAATAGGGTTTATTTTAACGAGGTTTAAAACTTGTTACAGCTTCACTTTGTTTCCCCTTCAAACTCCTTTTTACGCTCTTAGTGATTGCACTCCCATCAAAATACTGTACTGGGTTCTTACAAATCACTTAAAGCTGCAGTATGTAGCTTTTTTTATGAACATATTTCTTCACTCTGTCACTACCTCCTGACAGACTGATGTTAGCCAGGTAATCTCTGAAAAAAAATTAAAAAAAATATTGTCCCCTTGCTTCTCCAGGTGGTAAATAAGCATTTCTAAAAAGAAAAGGTGACCCGCCATTTTCCAGCCAATAAAAACAGAGTTTGTAACCAGCCAATAAAAACAGAGCTTGAATTTGAATCAGCCAATAAAAACAGAGCTTGAATTTGAAATTCAACAGACCACAAGGGGGCAGAGCCACATATGGCTCTGAGGGGGAGGGATCAGAATGCTTTGCCTGTTGAAAATATTTCTAACTGCTGCAGTTCTACAGAAACTGCATACTGAACCTTTAAAGGATTAGTCCAACTGACTGATCTCATTTGAATCATTTCAGAGAGGGAGTAACGTTTTTCAAAAAGTGCACATAGTGGCTGACACAGGTTTAATGACCTATAGCTGAATACCAGGCCACATAAAGAATTCCCAAACTGGAAAAAAGTATTTTTTTATTTAAATGTAGTGTTTTCTATTTCTGCCTGAGATGAAAAGCTTCATTACGACTGTGGTAATAATAATTACACAAGCTTTTGCTGCACATGCAAATCTCTTGTGAACTAAAATCATGTTTTTGTTCTGTAAACCAGAACCGGAGGCAAATTTTGGTCTTTATGACAATTGGATGTGAGCCAAAAGTTGTTTTTCATCTTGGTTGTAGAATATCTGGACATGTGCAGTCATTTTGATCATTACTTTTAAATATGGACCAAAAACTTAGTTAGTTCTGTGAACATCTTGCAAAAATGACTTCAACTATTTATATCCTAAGACAGAAGTACTTTTCTACATACCATCTCATCACATTTGTGGCTCTCCTAAATATAAAAAGGTACCTGAAGAGGCTGTAGAGTGTTCACACTCATTAAAGCAGCTAAAGTAATGCCACTAGGGGTAATCTAATGTCTTCATTTACATAAAAGAGCCGTAAACCAAGAAGAAAGAGGGGGGACCTTTTTTCCTCCTGTGGCACACAGTAGAGACAGCTTGGCAGCATTTGGAAAGATTTTTAGTATTTCTATGGCTGACTTCAGTGATTAATTACTTTCAACAAAATATTCAAAGCAGTTGCACAACGTATATCCGGTGGCTATACCTCAGGCAGCTGAGGCGAGCTGGTCTTGGAAGCTCAGTCCTTGCCTCCTTAATGTGGTCGTTCCACCACATTTGGTACATGTGGTGGAACGACAAATAAAGAAACTTTGAGTTTGACTTTTGGTGTTTATGTTTATTAAATTTGTTAATTTTTTTTTTACAAAAGAAACAATACAAGACAATCCCATAAATGATAATGTACAAAATATAAAAAAATGAAAGGTAGCAGAAAGAAGAATAAATCTTATTATATCTGCCCCTTTTTTCCAACAATCAGATTAAACAATAATAATCTTCAACCAACAGTACAAAATGACTAACTCTTTCTAATTTTCTAACTAATACAATACACATTACGCTATTTCATATATTTTTTTAACACATTCGTTTTGATCATTTTCTTAAATGTAAACATTGACTTGGCATTTTTAACTACATTCTCCAAGCCATTCCATAATCTAATTCCCTGGATTGTTTATTTAGGTACTTCTGAATATGTAAGTTATTTTAGACAAATGACATTAAGGTGGAGCATTTTTCAAACTAAGACGAAACCAGCATCATGTGAAATATGTGCATTCTGATCAGCTTTAATATTGTTTTGTTTTTTGATTACTTTTCACTATTTCAAAAGCAGTTGCTGTAAAAATAATTCATTTTTTTCTAATAAATGTGTAACATTTTTGGGAACACCTCTCTTTTAGCAAAAGTATTGTTAAAACCAAGCCTGAAACAATGAACAATGAAATTATTACATACTATGGAGACAGTTTTATAAATACTGTATTCACAAAAGCATAGCACAACATTTGAATGTGAACAATAAGACCCAACAGTGTACAAGAGTTGTCTACATACAAGAAGTTTCACAAATGAGTACCACAACATTTCACAGACGCATAAACAGTTTTTCAAATGTCCGTATTTCCAGCTGCACGAGTAGAAACATGCTCCACATACAAATTGTCTAATGTGCATGTACAATTTGCCAGATCAGTCAACATGTGCACATTGATCTTGTCACTTTTGAGACTGTCTTCATGCTCCAGACTCACAAATGTAACGCTGCGGTCAAAGCAGGTGAAAAGCTGTGACATTTGGACCTGCATATCATGGCTGAAGTGACACTACATGCGTAGCATTGTGTTAAAGTAAAAAGTTGTGTCTTTTTTGTATAGTTACAGAACACACACACGTTACAAAGCTGACCCTCTTTTCTGACAGACAGCTGCTTGTGTAACCCAACAGACTCTGATATCCTTGCATGTCTCCTTGTTCAGAGTCCAGCATCCTGCAGCTGAAGCTGAAAGCTTTGATCCTGGATATCATTCACAACATCAGCGTGGTGAAGCAACTGAACCAGGCAGGCGTTACCCATCCTGATCACTGGGCCTGGAAAAAACAGCTTCACTTCTACATGGGAACAGACAAATTCTGCCACATACAGATGGTGGATGCACAGTTCAGCTACACATATGAGTACCAGGTGTGTTGAATGAATTCATAGATTTTACCAAATTAATTATTTCAGGATTATAAGTCCAACATTTTCTCTATCCACCTTAGTAACAAACTTTAAATAGTAAAGCTACTTCAATGTGTTGTTATTTATTCAGTGTTCTCACATCAACATTTTTTGCACGCCTATAAATATGATTTTTTTCTTTACCTTTTGGGGGCGCTGTTTATACAGAGATAAGGAGCTCAGAACATATGGTACTGGAGTTCCCTCTGCACTTTTCTGCAAACACGTTCTAGTCACCATCTTACCATTTCCTTCACTCGTCCTTGAATTTTTTAAACAATTCCTTCTTCTCTTATCTTTCTGTTTGCCGTTACCAGATTCTGACTACTTTTAATATCTCTAATGCCCTTCTACTTATATCTTTCCCTCTGTCTAATCATCACTTTACCTTTCCAGTTTTTATCACAAGCTTCATTCTTTATCTTACCCCTCCTGTCCTGCAGGGCAATGCAGCTAAGCTGGTGCACACGCCGCTGACTGATAAGTGCTACCTGACTCTGACCCAGGCCATGAAGATGGGGCTTGGTGGAAACCCCTATGGGCCTGCTGGGACAGGCAAGACTGAGTCGGTCAAAGCCTTAGGGGGGTTGTTTGGTCGCCAGGTTTTGGTGTTCAACTGTGATGAGGTAAAGAGAAATTTATCACGAGAGATGTATGCATTCAACTTTTTAACAACCTTTTTCTAAATTTACAAATTTGAAAGTAAAAACATATGGTTTACAGGTCCAGTCTAATATAAAAACAAAAAACAACACAATCATTACATAGAGTATATGCAGGAATAAGGAGAAACAAGTTATATTTATATACATTAGTGAATTTAATTGAATTATAAACAATAACACTTTACTCAAAACTGAGAGCAAAGCAGGATCTGTGAACAGTTTTTCTTGTTGTTTGTTTTGTGTTCCTAGGGCATCGATGTGAAGTCAATGGGACGGATATTTGTTGGTTTGGTGAAGTGTGGAGCATGGGGCTGTTTCGACGAGTTTAACCGTTTAGAGGAAGCGGTGCTATCAGCAGTTTCCATGCAGATTCAGGCCATTCAAGACTCTATCAGACATCACAAAAACACTTGTGAACTGCTGGGAAAAGAGGTCAGAAAAAGAACAATAACAAAAACAAATGTATTGTTTTCCAGTATGGATTCGAACTAACAACTACTCAGATTTGTTGTATTTTTAACAAATATTTTTCTGGTTTACGGTGACATGTTGACCAGCCTGTTGCTGTGTTGTTGTGATACAGGATGTTTTTTCATCCTCAGTTTTGTCAAATACTCTTATTTGTAATTGATTCAAAACATTTTTTTTTTCAAGATTATAGGAGCTTTTATCAACAATTACAACTATATTTATTCATACAAAGAAAGAAAACATTGTATCAGTGTGAACATTTTTTTTTTCCTCTTTCCCTCATCCTTCAGGTGCAATTGGACCCAAACTCTGGAGTGTTCATCACTTTGAACCCAGCAGGAAAAGGCTATGTAGGCAGGCAGAAACTCCCAGACAACCTAAAGCAGCTGTTCAGGCCTGTGGCTATGAGCCGGCCCGACAACGAGCTCATCGCAGAAGTCATCCTCTACTCAGAAGGCTTCAAAAATGGAGAAATATTGGGACGCAAATTGGTTGCAATCTTTAACCTAGCTAGGTAGGCATGGTGTGTACAGTATTGATGTAAAATCTTTCCATTGAGGTCCATAAACCTTGAAAATAAAGTATCCTCTACTGCCCAGGCCTGCTACAGTCAGCTGATACTGCGTCAGTGTGAAAATAAGCTTTCATTTGTCCTTGCAGGGAGTTGTTGATGCCCCAGCAGCACTATGACTGGGGTTTGCGTGCTCTGAAGACTGTGCTGAAGGCCTGTGGCAGTCTCCTGCAGCAACAGAGGAGAAGCCATGACAAGGAGAAGAGTAAGTCTTCTCCCTCTGGCTATTTGTTACTTTTTTAACATCATTTATTTATTTTTAAAGCATGAAGAAAATCTTTTTTTTTCATTCAACCTTTATTTAGACAGGTTAATCCCATTGAACGTCGAGGACTCATTTACAAAGTACAAGAGAGATCTAAATTATAAGGAAGTTGTTGCAGCCCTGGCTGTTACCTCAAGTCTAAAACATACTTAAAACTAAAACACACTTTTCGTGCAAGCATTTATATTAAAACAGATAAAACAATGGTTTTATTTATTTATAAATGTATTCATTTTAAAATACAATACAAAACAATCCCATAAACAATAACATACAAAATATAAAATGAAAGGTAGCAGAAAGAAGAAGAAAAATCTTATTATATCTGCCCTTTTTTTTTTCAAACAATTAGTTCAAACAATAATAATCTTCAAGTAACAGAACAAAATGAATAACTCTTTCTAATTTTTCTAATTCAATACACATTAAGTTTGTTCTTATATTTTTTAACAATTCAGTTTTGATAATTTTCTTAAATGTAAACATTGACTTGGCATTTTTAACTTAATTCTCCAAACCATTCCATAATCCAATTCCCTGGATTGAGGTAGACCGTCCCTTCAAACTGGTTCCATATTTCGGTTAGACAAATATGTCTGTCCCCTTAAGATTATAACAATTTTGTCTTTTCACAAAATTTATTTGGGTATTTAATGTGTTATTCTGAGCCCTATACATAACTGATAAAATATTATAATCTACCAAATCATGGAACTTCAATAACTTTAGTTGATAAAATAATGTGCTTGATGGGTGACAGTAATGTTTTCTAGTGATAATTCTTACAGCTCTTTAAACTTTTTACAAATGCAGAGTATGAATATTTATTAATTTAATAAGTGGAGGTGGTCAAAGCAATTTCACTGAGAGTGGGGTTTATTATAACCTATCAAAACAATCAATTAGCTGATATGACTGATGGTTTCTTTTGGTCAGAAATTTATTATAGTAAGAAATTATTTTAGTTAGAATGACCACTTGACAGAAACTGGATCTGTTTAACTTTCTGATCACACAATGTCATGTCTTACAAAATTTTAACAATAATAATGACATTTACGGGAATGTGAATGTCATAGCTTTTATAAATCTACTAATAAGAGTAGAAAACTGTTTTTATGTGACCATAGCTTTTGCTTTAACCCTAAAATGAATGGGAACTACATTAATTTGTGTCATTTTTTGTAGATCAAATTGTGTGTGTGTGTGTGTGTGTGTATGTGTGTGTGTGTGTGTATGTGTGTGTGTGTATGCGTGTGTGAAGTGTGGAATGTGGGTTGTGGGGTTTGGGTGAGTGTGTTTTTTATTTATTAGTTTAGTATTTTCCAAGACAATTGTACAATAACTTTTTACAAAATAATAAAGAAAAAAATAAGCTAACCAAGATATATATATTTTTTTTTTCTTAAATATATTTTTACTTTCCAGCAGTGACCAAATTATTTCTTTCTTGGTCACTAGCAAAAACAATATCAATCTAGATTATGTATGTCATCTTTATATAAAAAAAATAAAAAAAAACAACAACATTTTTTTCTGTCAGCTGATCCTTAATTTTTATGTCCAAAGCTGCTGCAGCTGAGTAAAATGTGACTTTAATTATTTGTGATAACTGGATTGTCTATTTGACACTAGTTTGTTGTGCTAATGACATATTCCTCAAGAATCTTCCTTCTGTTATTTATCAGGCTGCAGACAGCCAATAGTTGCTTGAAAGGAATCTGCATCTTGATGCCAAATAAC
>JBBPBX010035105.1:14923-32239 GCA_038048925.1 Garcialebias charrua
ACGTACACGTACCGGTATGTACACGCACGTACACGTACCGGTATGTACATGCATGTACCGGTATGTACATGCATGCACATGTACCGGTATGTACATGCATGCACATGTACCGGTATGTACATGCATGCACATGTACCGGTATGTACATGTATGCACATGTACCGGTATGTACATGTATGCACATGTACCGGTATGTACATGTATGCACATGTACCGGTATGTACATGTATGCACATGTACCGGTATGTACATGTATGCACATGTACCGGTATGTACATGTATGCACATGTACCGGTATGTACATGTATGCACATGTACCGGTATGTACATGTATGCACATGTACCGGTATGTACATGTATGCACATGTACCGGTATGTACATGTATGCACATGTACCGGTATGTACATGTATGCACATGTACCGGTATGTACATGTATGCACATGTACCGGTATGTACATGTATGCACATGTACCGGTATGTACATGTATGCACATGTACCGGTATGTACATGTATGCACATGTACCGGTATGTACATGTATGCACATGTACCGGTATGTACATGTATGCACATGTACCGGTATGTACATGTATGCACATGTACCGGTATGTACATGTATGCACATGTACCGGTATGTACATGTATGCACATGTACCGGTATGTACATGTATGCACATGTACCGGTATGTACATGTATGCACATGTACCGGTATGTACATGTATGCACATGTACCGGTATGTACATGTATGCACATGTACCGGTATGTACATGTATGCACATGTACCGGTATGTACATGTATGCACATGTACCGGTATGTACATGTATGCACATGTACCGGTATGTACATGTATGCACATGTACCGGTATGTACATGTATGCACATGTACCGGTATGTACATGTATGCACATGTACCGGTATGTACATGTATGCACATGTACCGGTATGTACATGTATGCACATGTACCGGTATGTACATGTATGCACATGTACCGGTATGTACATGTATGCACATGTACCGGTATGTACATGTATGCACATGTACCGGTATGTACATGTACGGTATATGCAGAAATTCCAGAGTTGAATTTAATACCTTTTAATACCTTTTTAATACCATCAAAATATTTTTTAATACCATCACGGCACTGAGCTGTAACCGTAGCGGCAACCTGTTGTACTTCAGTTTAGAGCAACTAATTGTAAAGTGATAAGATTACTGTCGTTTTCTTCCTAAACTTTGGTAGTAAATGTAGTTTTATAACAATTACTGGATACATCAATTTGCTTCTTGCCTCAATAAAAGCACTGACGTATTTGTTATTTAAATCTAACCCAAGAGAAAAAGTTTAATTGTTCCCACACGTAACATATCTCTAATGACAAACAAAAACTGTAAACTTGAAAACAGAACAGTTTAGTTAAAATAATTCAACACTGAACACATGCATAATTCAAAAAGAGAGGTAGAAAAATAATAACTACTGTATTTTTCATCCTGTAAGTTGCAGTTTTTTGCATAATTTACATGCCTTGCAACTTATAGGACGAAGTGACATATAGATTTTTTTCCCCATATTTATAAACCATAACACTGAAAAAAAAAAAAAACAGTTCATGATATCTATTGTAGTAATAGTATGGCATGCTGTTGTATCATGTAATAGGAAAACGTGCCTATAATGACAAATTTAAAAAAGTTCAAGACAAAAACAACTGGACTTTATTTATTATACTATTATACTATACTTTATTGCTTTTTTATTGCACTTTTTAGAATTCACCATGTCCTGGATGACTGAGAATCTTCACTAGCTATTAATGACTCAATCGGCCTGCCATACTCTCCCCACCTCTCTGCTTGAATCTTCAATCCAGCAGCCAGCTGCACCACGGTGGCGAAATGCAGCTAATTTGACCATTAAAGTGAATTTATTAAGAAAATGACAGACAGAAAAACACCTCTGCTATTATTTCGAGCCAAAAAACAATTGTTTAGGTAATTTTCTTGTTAAATGTCGGCGAAACGAGCCGCGCTCCTTTTTCCTGTTTGTCACTGCTGTGCTTTCACGGAGTACACAGGCAGCGACACTTTTTTTTTTTTTTTAAATAAAGCCGATTTAACCATTAAAATACATTTATTAAGAAAACGTTAGACTGAGACACACCTTTTGCTATAATTTCGAGCTAACAAACAATTGTTTAGGTACATTTCTTGTTAAATGTCGGAGGATAAAGCCGTGATCCTTTCCTGTTTCTTTTTACAGACATGATACCAGCTGTAGGTGCGCGCGCACACTGACTGACGATATGACGTCTTTGTTTTTAGCTAAGGTCCTACTTGGAACATAAAATTAGAAAAGATAAATAAATTCACAGACCTTTTTTTAGACGACAGAACAAGAAAAATATAGTTGTGTAGGTTTAAAAAAAATTAATACCTCGTCAGATGACGTTTATTACTTTTTAATACTTTTTAATGGCCTTAATTTGTGTTAATTTCATTTACTACCTTTTACTACCTTTTACAACCCCGCGGATACCCTGTTTAATAGTTTTGTGTTGCACAATCCACACATTTTACTTCAGCTTCATAAGTAACATATTTTTAAAAAAATCCACCTTATTCTTGGGGGTGTCACTGTAGAAGCGAATGTGCATTGTACTTCCTGTCCGACACCGGAAGTGCCTGTATTCCATAGGCGGAGTATGGATCGCGGGTGTTTTTGAAAGTTATTTTCATTCATTTTATCGGAGCAAACACAGCTTTTGTTTAAACGGAACGTTTACTGAAATGTCCTACCGGGGTTCAGGTACCTGCTGTGCTGTTCGCGGCTGCACCAACAACCGGACCAAGCTAAATCTTTGGCTAAAACAACAGTGTTTTCAACACGGACCCAAAACAAAGAAAGAGTGTTCCTGCATCCTACTCTATGGCTGTGTCTGCGCGATCAGGTAACATCTGTAATTTCTTTTTATTCAGGGAGGGTTTATTAATGAGAGTTTTGGATGATTTACTGTCTTAAAATGATATATGTCAGGCGCGACCGGTGTTACAGAACACCGTGACTTTTAGCCGAGAGCTGACAGGAGCAAACGCGTTCGCTATTTATGTATTTTTAAATTATGTCTGCGCGATCAGGTAACATCTTTTTATTCGGGGAGGGTTTATTAATGAGAGTTTTGGAAGATTTACTGTCTTAAAACGATAGATCTCAGACGCGACCGGTATTTTTAGCCGAGATAGCTGCTAACAAACCTTAGCCGAGAGGCCGGAGCAAACGCGTTCGCTATTTATGTATTTTTAAATTATGTCTGCGCGATCAGGTAACATCTGTAATTTCTTTTTATTTGTCCCTCCTCTTTTAACAAAACGAGTGGTGTTCCCACATTTTTAATGAACTAAAACAACAAAGTTTGGACTGTCTTCAACTGTATTACTCGCATGTAAACAAACGGTGTTTCCGGTCAACCGGAAGTCGTGTGCACATTTCGCGCAAAGCATCATGGGGCGTAGGAATAAGGTGGATAGAGAGAAAGAAAGAAAGATAACAAAACAACAATTATCCACACAAAGTGCACAAGGCAAACACATCTAACCTCCGTCCGCAATCCTGCAAAGCACATGACAGAACACAGCAACGAAACATACATGCATAAGACTTCATAAGTAACATTAACTAAAAATCTACTTCTCTACTATTTCCACACGTTCATTTACAGATATTTGCTGACAAAGTGTGTCCATCAGTTTTGTGCTCAGTGAGAACAATTTAGGACAATGTGTGTCGATGCACTCACAGAGCGGGTAATCCACAGCTGTAGTCACCATGTCGAGAGTAGACTGGGCCACCTCCGTCACCCTGCGAGCTATCAGACCCCGAGGCTCCACCTTACACGCTACAGAAAAGAGAAAAGATCTGAAGACACAAAGACTCCAACATACGGCACATTATACAGCAATCTATAACAAAGGCTAGAACAAGCAAAGACCTTGTATAACTTTGACCTTGATTTGTGGCCTAGCACTTTGAGATTTTTATTAATGAAAAGTGCGGTATAAATTGAATTTATTATTATTATTATTATTACTGATCATGAAGCTGGGGTGTGGTAGTAAAAGATTATGTGACAAACTGTCTGTTGGTACAAATGTGTATAAAGTTTCATTAAATTATCTTGAGAGGATCAGAAGGTATGGACTGAACAATAGAAGGTTTATAGATGGAGACTACACCATATTACATCCATCTGTTGACAGACATATAATAGTAATAATTAAAAACTAAATAATAATAATATTTGACATCACACATGAGTCAGAGTCAAAAACACAATCAAGAAAATAACTCTTGCTTTAGATTCTACCGGTACTTTAACTCCAGATCTCTGTCATTAATTTTCAGTCTTGAGTCGTACCCTGGTTGTTGGTGTCGGGTGGCCCCCCCTGCCGGTAGCAGTCCTGACACACCCTGACTGGACCGCTGCCCCAGCCCCTCTCTGGGACGGGCATCCTGTGGCTGGAGCAGGGATGGCAGAAACCTTCACCGCACGATCGGCAGTGATGTTTCCTCTCTGCCTCCTCGAACACCTTCTGACATCCATGACAGGCCTGAGGGTCAGCAGGAAGGCGGTGATGGCACAAAGTACTGGTACTTCATGGATACCGAGAGAAAACTGAACGTATATGTACTTGTAGTGACTGTGGCTTCTGGGCTTTAGGTGTTCTTACTCACCGTGATCTCCACGTTGGGCCTCCAGTATGGAGGGGCCACCTGGTCGGTGAGCCAGGCTGTGACGGCTTTCGTGGGGCCAGTGCTGTAGTCCGACACCGACTGGATCACAAAGCTCATCCCATCCAGAACCCTCTGAGCAGCGTTCTGGTGGTTGGTGAGGAACGTGTCGGCCTGAGAGAAGAAACAGATAAAACATGAAGTTTAGTGTTAAAGTTTAAGTTCTGCAGGGAAACCTTGGATGTTCTGTGTCTGCCGGACCCAGTTCTGGAGGGCAGTCAGCATCCGTTGCTGCGGTTGTTATTATCTTCATGCTGCTAACAGAACAACGCCGCTAACGGAACAACACTGCTAACAGAACAACACCGCTAATTGAACAGCACTGCTAACGGAACAACACTGCTAACAGAACAACACCGCTAATTGAACAGCACTGCTAACGGAACAACACTGCTAACAGAACAACACTGCTAACGGAACAGCACCGCTAATGGAACAACACTGCTAACGGAACAACACTGCTAATGGAACAACACCGCTAACGGAACAACACCGCTAACGGAACAACACTGCTAACGGAACAACACTGCTAATGGAACAACACCGCTAACGGAACAACACAGCTAACGGAACAACAACGCTAACGGAACAACAACAACGCTAACGGAACAACAACAACGCTAACGGAACAACACCGCTAACGGAACAACACCGCTAACGGAACAACACTGCTAACGGAACAACACCGCTATCGGAACAACACCGCTAACGGAACAACACTGCTAACAGTACCATGCTGCTAACGGGACCATGTTGCTGTATACAGTATGCATTTCTTTTTCACTTTTGGCATGTTGTTTTTGTATTTATGTTGCATGCTTTAGTATTTCTTGTTGTTTTAGCGAGTTGACATGGTTATTCCCATCCTGAGCATTTCATTGCATTGTTGACCTTGTGTTGATCTGCACATGACAATAAACAATCCTGAACCTAACGTTTTATTCTTGTTCCCGTCGTCTCTGGACCATCTATTCTGCATAATGGCTTCATGTTCCTCCTCTGGTCCAAACTAAAGGGCTGAACGTCAGATAATGTCCAACATTAACTTTTAGAGCTTTCACTGGAGCAACCAGTCTGTCATTTACCCAGAAAACATTGCAGCATAAATGAAAATGATGACATCCATGTGTTGTTAATTTTTAAATAAATTATGAAAAACTAAACAAGCTACAGTATTTTTACAGTCGTGTTTTAATAGCTGAAGTAATTGTTCATCAAATATTGTTCCAACTAGTCTGAGATACATTTAACAACAGCTGTGTTGACCTGAGAATATCTGCAAACTATCAACGTTTATTTAATTATCTGCCCTCAGTTATGACGTGAAAGAGAAAATGACAGCGCTAAGCCTAAATGTGGTTTCGATCCAAAGTATTTGAGGTATCGGGACACGACTAGTCAACAATAAGTACAAATCTATACGAGTGTGGAAGAGGAACGGTGTACTCACATCCTCCCAGACATGTTTGACCTCAGAACGCACCACGATGCTTTCAGGGTCCTGATTGCCCATCCAGTACTGCCTGCTGCGGTAGATCACCCCACAGCTGTCACACTCCAACACATATCTGAAGAAGAGGAGGAAAACCAACAGGAGGTGGTTGACTGGCTGAAAGGCATTTAGAGGGAGTGTGTGTGTGTGTGTGTGTGTGTTTACTGACCCAGACCAGGCGTATTTGGCCAGTCCAAACCACGGGTTGTCAGAGGAAGCGGATGTCTTAGGCACTACCATCACCTCTCTGCCTCCTTCGTAACACCTCTGCAGATACAATAGGGAGTCCTGTGTGAACACCAGGCCTGGAAGCAGGAGGTACAGCTCCGTGATGACGCTGCCTCACCTTACAGATGAGGACCTTGTTGTTGTACTGATGAGCGAACTGACAGAGGCCGTCGGCCATGTGGGGGATCCTGTCCCTCAGGTGGTTCATCCCGTTTTTACAGCGGACGCTGACACAAACACAGGAGAAGTGAAGATGAAGGAAAACAACAAGAAAACTTTTTATTAAGGTTGATTAGCTGTGCCATACATCTGTCCACTGGGTCAGAAGATATTTTGCTAACAGACAGCAACATACAGACGAACATGGGCAAGTGTAGGTTGATAAAAAAAAAAAAGAGTTGCTCAAACACATTCCTAAAAATCTATCAAAGGTCAAAAATATAAACTACATTTTAATTCATTTTGTGTAGAAACTGGATTTAATTTCTTTAACTAACTTGGCTCACTTGCTGAATTAACGGCATTCATGGTGTAAAAGTTTTTCCTTTAAGCATAGAGAATGTGGGCTCCTCAGCAAAAAAGTGAGTGTAGGGGTGACTTTGAATTAAAGTGAATAAAAAATAAAAACACACTTTAGTTTGAACAGTCCGGGGGCCTCATGTATCGATGGTGAGGTTCATATATACACAAACCTGACCTCCACACAAACTTCTTCAGTCCACAGAATCAGACTACAGAGTACTGAAACTCATCTTATACACCAAAATATATGACGGTTTAGTTTTCTGAACTTGGGAAGTATTTAAAAAAAGCTTTTTTTTTCATGAGTTTAAACACGTAGTTTAATCCAACAAATTTCAGTCAGGTCATCTGGACGGTTTCTTTTGTGTGTGTGTGTTGCGACGTTTTGCTTTCCATCCAGAAGGCTTCATCAGTCTGAGGAAACACACACAAAAACCTGCTTCTCCACCAACAGCTTACTCCAAAGTGGAAAACCCCAGTTACTGTATGTTGGTTCCCTCAGCCCCAGAGACCATCTTAGCACTAACATAACTGGTTTTTTCCACTTTGGAGTAAGCTGTTGGTGGAAAAGCAGTTGTTTGGTGTTTCATGAGACTGATAAATCCTTCTGGATGGAAGGAGAAACGTCTCAGCACAAAAAAGAAAAGAAAAAGAAACCGTCCAGATGACCTGACTGAACATTGTTGGAGTTTATACCTGGATTATTGAGCATGGGCTTTGATGACTTGTAGTTTAAATCAGAAGGAAACAGAACTACATTTAACCTCAAACAACACAACATCTCAAAACAACCTCACTTCAACGTAAACTGAAAAGTTTCTTATATTTTTGTCACATGTAGTTAAACACACGTCAGTGAGCGTACCAGAGGAGGAGCATGAAGTGTGTGTGAGCTGTGTAAAGGGGCATTTCATTCTCACAGAGAACAAAACTATGTCAGATCAGCAAATTAATTCAGAACTCCTCTCTGATGGCTCCTCACGTCCACAAGGTGGACACCATCACATTTATGTCCATAAACCGCTGCGTAAAGTTCTGCATAATAGTGGGACAATGACAGCTGTGGTGCTGCAGAACAACATCACCAGTAGAAGAACTGGGAGGCAGCGTGTTTTCAGGGATCACACCGAACAAATACTGATCCATACTGTGCCACGCCAGCTGGACAAGCTCATCTAGATCATGCCCAGATATACAGTAGTCCCTCGTTTATCGTGGAGGTTTCCTTTTTGGGTCGCTGCTCGCTGGTGCTCATGTGCAGCCTCCACAGAGGCGGGGGACACCCTGGACAGATCTCAAGTCCATTTCAACTGGCGAGTCATCGTACGCGCACAGCCGGTGACAGGTGTCCATCTGAGCTGAACGTGGCTTTTTCTTTAAACCGGCCGGTCGGACCGGCCTCCTCCTCAACAAGGAGCTTAACATCTTTTTAAATCCTGCATTCTTATTTAGTTTTCTTCGTGCTACGATTCATAATAGAAGTCCGAGCCCACGTGCACAATTATTGCGCAATACGCCAGCCATCTCTTCACAGTCTGATTAACAGCTGCACTCTTCTTTCTTTCTTCATCCTCTCAACATATTAACTTGCTGCCTCCTCCTCTACAAGTAAATTAACACAGTTGTATATTGTGCTTTCTTATTATTTGTGTTGTATGATTCGTAAAACCGCATCAAAACCAGAGACCGGACAGCCGCACATTAAACACACACACACACATTATGGGGCGCCCCGCCAAATACTGGTCGGCCGACTGAGCTCCGGGTTCAAGTTAGAAATGGCAGCTCTACCTCCTCAGGGTAGGTAATGTGATTAATCTGCATTCTTCTTCTTTCGGCTTTTCTGCATTATGTAATATTAATACGTTAATCTTTTTAGATTAATCGCATGCGTTAACGTTGACGCCTCTAAACACATATACATACGTATATGGCAGTTTAAACCCTTCTCACAGTAGCTATGTTTACATGGACATAAGTAATCGGATTAAACGGCCGATCGGAACAAAAGTGCGTCATGTAAACGCCCCGTTTGGGTTATTTTTTGTGTATTCGGCGTGATCCGACCTAATTTGTGATCCGAACGAAACGGGTGGTTTACGCCGATCCGTAACCCGATCGGTGTGCATGTAAACACTTGATCTGTTCCTTTTATCGAACTGTGGAAACTGTCCTGACTGCGCATGTGCGCTGCGCACCCCTTCCCTACGCGTTTCCTTTTCCAGCGCTCTCATACTGTGAATAAAAAAGACTAAAAGCATGTGTTACTTCGCCTGTAGCTCAACCAGGAAGTGCAGTAACAACTCCATCGCCGTCATTACAATCTGACGTGGGTCCATTTTTGGCACGTCTGTTTACTTTCGTCCCAGGAGTAACTTCTTCTTCTGTGGTTTTCACAAAAGTATCTTCCTCTTCTGTGTTTTTTAAGGGGAGTGTACCACTCTGCGCATGTCAGAACTTCTGATCAGAATAAAAGCCTGCTGCATGTAAACACTCGTCATGAACAGATTGTGCCCATGTAAACGGTACTATCTAATTATGCAATCAGAGCACATTTCAATCTGGTCACAGAATTTTGCCCATGTAAACATAGCTACTCTTGCAACATTCTAAACAATGTTTCTAAACTCTAAACGCTCTGAGAGCACAGCATGCATGACATGAACTCAGCTCTATGCCAACGCTCTCGGCCACGCCCACTTCTCCACTGCAGAGTGGAGATTCGGACATGCTGCAGGCGGGAGCTTCTCCTGCAGCTGTGGACTAAATCATTTAAAATTATTTATTTTAAATTTAAAAAATCCATGACGATCGTGCGGCTCATCCATCAATCAGCCAACTGTGCGTCATGTCCAATCTTATTTTGAAAAACATCGATAGAGCGAGTCCACAAAAGTCAAACCGCTAAGTAGCGAGGGACTACTGCATTACTGTATATTTCTCCACACCGTGACTGAAACACTGTTTATGCACAACCATTGAAAGAATCAGCTTCTACGTTACATCAAGCTCTGGTGTGTCTGTGTTCCCAGTAATTATGTTATTAAACACATGCGTAAAGATGGAAATGTCTCAGACTTGGTCAGCTGACAGACCAGCACAACCAGTTCAGTTAAGTGAACAACACACTCCTCTACACACGCGTTTGACAAACACCTTTTGAACACCTCACTACTGTTTTAACCAGCGCCTCGGATTCACATTCCATTCATTTCCTTATTTTTGCTGCATTTAGACATCATTTTTAACGTGCAGAGAGATGAGGATCACACATGTACAACACATTTGCATCTATTTTACATTTTTAAACGCAGGCACGTCCAGGGAGGTGTCTCATGCTCCACGTTTATCTGGATGTATGAAGGAAAGGAGCGCAGAAACATGCGTGTGCACGCCCTGATGCATGCTCAATAATCCTGGAAGAAAAATCTAAAAAAGCTAAGTCTGGTCCTCTGGACATTCAAAAAACAAAACAAAACAAAAAAAATTGTAGAAACGTTTCGTCTTTCGTCCGAAAGACTTCCTCAGTGTGCACGGTTTGATAAATATGGATATTTGTGTGCACGCACACCTTTTCTCTTTCTAGTAGGACACTGTGCACTCTTTGATCCACCAGACTTACTTGCAGCTGAGGCAGACGGAGGAACAAGTGAAGTACTCATCAGGGAAGAAGGAAAACAGAGTCATCCTGTCGTCAGATAGTTCCCCGCAGAAACGCTCGCTCAGAGCCTGGGAGAAATAAAAACGAAAGGGATAAAAGCATGATGAGACGTGGAACATCCCCAACCCCGGAAGACTAATTAAACCAGACCTGTTCTTTTTTTCATTCAGCTGTTAAAGCTCCATAACTTACTTCCAGAGCACGAAACACGACCCCCGGCTGTCGGGGGGAGCGCGTGTGAGTGTTCTTCACTTGCTGCCTGACGGCCTCCAGCAGCCGGCTGTAGTCCGTTGGGGGGGTGATGGTCTGGGTGCCGACGTACTGGACCGAGCTGAAGGCCTCCGTCCCCAAACCCAGGTCATGAAAACGCTTCTGGAGCAGCGTGTCGGCAGAGCCGGCCACCTTCGAGTCTACACCAGAGATCATCACTTTTACAACAGACGTCATGCTCAGAGTGCACGTTGTCAACGACTCTCAGCTACTTCCACAACAAGTTTTACTCCAACATCTGTAAAACTGACCGATAAACACGTTCTGTCTGAGTGTTCAGTTCGGTTGGCTGTGCAGGTCATTCTGAAGTGGGTTGGCTTCAGAAGTGAAATAGTTTTAGAAATATATCCAATGATTATTTCCTGTAAGTTTTATTAAAATCTGTCCAGGATTTCAAGAGATATTTTGCTAATAGTGTTGACTCCAAATAGCATAAAGGCTCCAGTATAGCTCTGCGTACGTCCATAAACGTGCGTGCTGTACGCAGACAGTTCAGCGTACATTCTCGCGTACATTCTCGCGTTTTCGCACCAAATTCTTGACGCCATTTGAGCAGCTGCAGCGCAGAGCGTTTATTACGGGACAAATTGAGGTCGCTGATTGGTCATTTGCTGACACGCCTACTGCATTGATTGACAGGTCGGGAACAAAAAAAAGGTGCGAGCTGGCAGCTCCAGCCGCAGCGGTGTTCTGTGTTTATATGTTGATATAAAGTTTAAAAAAAACAAACAAAAAAACAGGGTCCTGCAGCCCACACATCAGACCAGCACACCAGGAAATCTGCAGAACCTCCCGCAGCCACTGGACCTGAGTTTAATTCGCTCGTGACAAATTCGTTCATTTCTCATCATTTCAGTCATGGAGTCAACGGAGGAGGAAGCGATCACTTCACTTTTGGCAAAAAAACAAAAGAAAAGGCCAGATCAAGGATGAAGAAGGGGAATTTAATACATTGGTGTCGCATACAAAACAGTCCGGCGCCGGGCAGTTTATTGTGCGACACCGCGTTTGCGTACGCGGTCGTAAAATTTGAGCTTTGCGCATACATGCCCTACGGGGATACGCTTGTACCTCTGCGTATGGACGTACGCAGAGCTATACGGTAGCCTTAAGGCTTGAGGATCAGCCTCAGCTACTACCACACCAAAGTTTAGCTCCATACCTGGTAATACAGGGAGTTATGACCATTTCTGTATTTTTTAAGATTAGGAGTCAACCTGATTCAAGATGGCTGCCACCACCTACTGATGAGTTGTAAATGTTCCTCTAACAAATTATAAATTTGCTCAATGGTAAATTATATATTGTTACCGTAATTGATGGAGCGCAATAATTAAAACAACGTTAATTGAAAAAATAAAAACTTCTCCAAACACGATGCTAGGAGCTTCACGTCTCATTTTCCCACAGGCCACTGCCTCTCTCGTACCGTGGCCCAGCAGCTGGGTGTGTGTCGTCTCCTGGAAGACGATGACGGAGGGCCCGAGACAGGACAGAGGCACGTCCAGTCCACAGCGGGTGGACAGGGCTTTCAGCTCCCGGGTGAAATGCTTCAGGTAGGCCCTGGACGCACTGCTCAGGAACTGGAACATGTCGTTGTGGAGGCGCTCAGCCCGAGTGCGATACACCACAATGTCAGACACCGCCAGAACCTGACAAGAACGGGAGACAAAACGTTTGTGGACACGAGACTGAAGGAGAAGAGGAAACAGCACACACATGAAAATCTGACAGGTCTTGTTGGTTGTTACTTGTTGGACCTTTTTGTGTAGATATGTGTGGGTTCCATCAAGTACGGTACTCCTTTTGTTAGTTAGCTGATTACATGGCAAAAGTAGATTACCGGTACTAAAACCACTATTACCAATACTAAACACCTAGGAGGAAGTGTTGGGCCTGATCAGAGCACTCTGGATTCATGGGAGCCTAAGTGTGAATGACAACAGAAGAAACTGCACACAGTTTATAGAAAAATAATAAAATGTACTTAATAGAATAAAGTATTTAGTTTGTATATATGACAATAATAAAAAAAATTGTGCGATTGTTGGCAAAAATACAAATCAGAATAAAGAAATTACAAAATAACGTAACGTAAATAACGTAGGAAGCCTCTCTTCCCGATGAAAGTAAAGTGTCTTTCATTCAGAAATCATGGTCCAAGGGTTTGGAGGAAGAAGGGTGAGGAACAGAACCCATACTGCTTGAGCTCCAGTGTGAAATATCCACAGTCAGTCATGATTTGAGGTGCAATGTCCAGTTCAGGTGTTGGTAAACTCTGCTTTCTTAAATCCAAGGTCACCACAACAGTCTACCAGAATGTTTTAGAGGACTTCATGATTCCTTCTGCTGAGAATCTGTATGGAGATGCAGATTTCATCTTCCAGCAGGACCTGGCCCCTGCCCATGCCGCCAGAATCAACAAAACCTGGTTTGATGTCCATACCACAGTGCTTGACTGGCCAGCCAACTCACTGGACCTAAACCCCATTGAAAATCTATGGAGTGTTCTCAAGAGGAAAATGAGGAGCACCAGACCCAACAACAAAAGCCGTTTTCGCACTGCACAGCCCTCAACGGCCCGCCCCGCCTTCTAACCCGGGTTCGTCATGTTCGCATTTGCCTTTTCCGCCCGGGGTCCGCCCTCGTTTTGGAACCCGCTCAGAGGTGGTTCTGATCGAGCCGAGCTTCCGGGCCCAGTTTGACGTCATGTACTGCTCATCATTTGATTCGTTGTTTGGATTTTTTAAAAAAGGAGTTTGTGTTAACCACAGGCATAACACAAACTCCTTTTTTTAAATTTTCTCCAATAAAAGACAAATGTAAAATATGTTGAACCAGGTGGGAATCGAACCCGAGTCAAGATAAAGTTTAGAGTGGAAAGCCGACGCTCTAACCACTCAGCCACAGAGGCGTATTGGTTTTTTTCAGGAGTCCACTTTTCCTATAAGGGATTCGCCCCACGTAACATCCTGGCTACGTGCAAGAGTTAGAGAATATTAGTTATATTTTAAAATCCTGGCTACGTGCAGGAGTTAGAGAATATTAGTTATATTTTAATGAAATTCAGCTCGCGCTGAAAGGCGGAAATGCTCTGTATGGGTGCGCGCTTCGTGTTATTTACGTTCTAACATAAGCTGATTTGTAATCAGTTATTAACAAAAATTAAACTCAGAAACACTAATATATATTCAGCTAACAATATTTTTTAGCGGCGTCTCCTCTCTTAAAACACTGTAAGCGCGCACACAAGAACTTCCCACCCACTTCAAGAGAACACTCCACCCACTTCAAGGCGGCTCTCCGCACAATGCGTAATGAGCGGGGGCAGGCCTGGCCGGGCTCTGGGCCAACCAGGGACGAGCTGGGCTGGGGGGGGCCGTGCAGTGCGAAAACGGCTAAAGAGGAGCTGACAGCAAGCACTGGGAGTTATGGGCTTCCATAACTCCCAGTTAATGCCACAGGCTGATTGCCTCAATGCCACGTCACATCGAGGCAGTGATTAAGGCAAAGAGATTCCCAACCAAGTATTGAAGATTGTTATGTCGTTTTGAAAGAAACATATTTTGACTGATTTGTTGTCATCCTAATTTATTTCTTTTTTTCTGCAAAAACTGAGAAGTGTGGGCTGATGTCTTCACAGTATTCCAATTTTTTGAAATCCTATTTTCATGGGTTTCATGAGCTGGAAGCCCAAATTAAGTAAAAATAAACAAATACATACTTGAAGTTGTTTAAATCGTGGGCCCTGAATGAATGAATGAATGAATGAATGAATGAATCTATCTATCTATCTATCTATCTATCTATCTATCTATCTATCTATCTATCTATCTATCTATCTATCTATCTATCTATCTATCTATCTATCTATCTATCTATCTATCTATCTATCATCTATCTATCTATCTATCTATCTATCCATCTATCTATACAAATACATACATAAAGTATATACATACATGTACAAGGCGTTTTAAACCCGTCCTACACACTTGCAATATTCTAAACAATGTTTCTAAACGCTCTAAAACACAGCATGTCATGATTTCAGCTCTCTGCCTCATCTGCTCTTTGCCACCTGCAAGCGCTCTTGTCCACGCCCACTTCTCCGCTCTGCACAGAGAACAGCTGACCAGCTGCAGCAGGAAGCTTATCCTGCAGTATGGGCTGCACAAATGTGCACCAGGTGCTAAATAATTTTTTTTAATTTTTATTTTAAATTAAAATTCCATGCTGATGGTGCTGCTCATCCATCAATAAGTGTGTCATGTCCAATCTTATTTAGCAAAAACCGCAATAGAGCAAGTCAAAGTCAAAGTCAACTTTATTGTCAGAACTGCAATATGTACAGGACATACACAGGATTGAAATTGCGTTTCTCTCAGTCCCTCGGTGCAACAGTAACCATCTAAACACTAAACACTAAAACATTTAATAAACATAAGCATAAAATAGTAAAAGTGTAACACTGTCCTGAGTTTTTTCATAGTAGTATAAAAGTATGAAAATTTACACCAACACTGAAACACCAAACACCCAATGAACATAAGCATAAAATGAAATAATAAAAGTGTAATACTGTCCTGAGTTTTTGCATAGTAGTATAAAAAGTATATCTATAAAATAAACTGAAGGTTCTAGCATTGACATTTGCAAAGAGTGGCAAAGCAGCATATGAGTTAATGTACACAGTATATGTATGAGGTAGTTGATGTTGGTATAGAGGCAAAGTGGCATATGCAGTAAGGCACATAAGGCACATTGGGCATCCTTAAATAAGGCTAGTCAGAGAATACTGTATATTTATCAGCAGTAGTGTAGATCTACTACACGATCAACTGACCACAAAGTAGCGAGGGACTACTGTAGATTAAAAAGTAGAAAACGGCTGAACTCAACATAATTCTAATTAAAAACACCAAAAGTGTTTGCCCCTTTGTACCTGTATGCTCCACTGAGTGTGGTCTACAGATGAGTTTGCAGAGTACAGTACATGCATCCAGTTTTCATCAAAAAGAGGAAAAATGAACAACTACATCTTACCTCAGGCAGTAACAGATTAAGTTATCGATCTAAGACAACCAAACCAACCTGCCCGCAGTAAACGTACCTTCAGCAGCAGACGCATTCTCTGGTTCTGATTGGCTGCTGCTCCCAGCAGGCCTTCTGTATCCAGGGCAATCAGGCTGAGAGAGGGATTATAGGCAGCCCACACTCCCACCGTGCAGGAGCTGGGAGACTTGGAGGTATAAAACACACTCTCGCCGTCAAACAGGATGTGGTTCAGCGTGTGGGACTTGCCATCTCCGGTGTTGCCAAAGATGGAGAGGACCTTGACCCCTGCAACATCTGCACAGCCAAGTCTTTCCAAAAAGTCTGCCTCGTCATGGACCTGGAGCAGAGAGCAGATAAAACAGAGAGCTGTGTCTGTGCAGCCGATTGTCTGCTCGTGATTAGATACAAGTCTGTAAGAGCAGGATATTTTTAGACACCAGAAACCTTGAGAAACAAAACAAAGAGCTGGCGTTAGTGTTGTACTTATGATTCCTCACTTTCATCCCAGAAATTACAGCTAGTTTTTATTTATTTACTCATTTACAACACAAGTTACAAAATTCATGTTACACACTGTCCAAATCCTCCTTCCTAAAAGCCCCTAATAAAAAAAAAACAACTGGTCTTGTACAAAAATATTTACTTTCATATGATTATATTTCTTCTGTAGCCGAGGATCAGACCGCCAGGGTCCCCGCCCTCGGCCGCCACCCATCTCACATTGCACCCGACCCCTTTGGCCCCTCCCACAGGTGGTGAGCCCATGGGAAGGGGGACCCACGTCTCCTCTTCGGGCTGTGCCCGGCCGAGCTCCATGGGTAAAAGCCCGGCCACCAGGCGCTCGCCAGCGTGCCCCACCTCCGGGCCTGGCTCCAGAGTGGGGCCCCGGTGACCCGCGTCCGGGCGAGGTCTCCGCAGGGTGTCTGGACTCTCCCTTAGAGATAGGGTGAGAAGCTCAGTCATCCGGGAGGGACTCGGAGTAGAGCCGCTGCTTCTCCACATCGAGAGGAGCCAGTTGAGGTGGCTCGGGCATCTGGTTAGGATGCCTCCTGGACGCCTCCCTGGTGAGGTGTTCCGGGCATGTCCCACCGGGAGGAGACCCAGAGGAAGACCCAGGACACGCTGGAGGGACTATGTTTCTCGGCTGGCCTGGGAACGCCTTGGGATTCCCCCGGAGGAGCTGCTCCAAGTGGCTGGGGAGAGGGAAGTCTGGGCCTCCCTACTTAGGCTGCTACCCCCGCGACCCGACCCCGGATAAGCGGAAGAAGATGGATGGATGGATGGATGGATG
>JBBPBX010035106.1:14238-32238 GCA_038048925.1 Garcialebias charrua
TTTGGATCCTGCGGTCAAGTTGTCCACGATTCAGATTTGTTAAAATCTTGTTCTTCTTCACAGCTTGTTACAGCATCACAATGCGTTCAGTTTCAACTAGAAAATACAATCCGCTACACCAAAATATCCAGGAATTCAGAAATGGAAAATATCTGGTATATTAGTTTATTTCTTGACATATCATCGGAAAAGTCTTTTCAATACTGTCCACTTATCAAAATGAACTAAAAACAAACAAAAACTCATCATGTCATCAACAAGTTTCATTCAAAATAATATTTTAAGTGGTTTTACTGTGATATATATATACATACACAGAATGTAATAAAAACGTATGGAATTCCTCAGGAAAAAAATTAATTTGCAAGAACATAAGTTTTGTCCTACAGATTATAAACTCTTATTTGCCACAGGTGTTGAGGAATTCCAGAAGTTTGTTAAACTCAGTTCTGGTGGTTTTGGAGTCATGACAGGATGCATCCATGCAGCCTACGTGAATTATAATTCTGTGAACAGAGGGTGGGAGTGTGTACAGGCTGGGGAGTTTTGCAAGAATTATGACGACTGTGGCTCCTTGGATGCAAAGTGTAATGGCATTGAAGTAATGAATTAATTGTGGGATTGAATATCAGTGAATGAGCGTGATCGGATGAAAAATTGTGTGAAGAGATGCTGATGGTGGACAATTGGGGCTGTGTAGAGGGAGGAGGAGATCTGAAGATGATTTCTGCAACAATGATAACGACAGTGGAAAAAGACAGACGAGCCATTTCACTGGTGTGATCTGTTTTGTGGAGACATGGTGAGGAACAGGAAATTTGGAGGGGGGTTAGGGTTACCAGTTGTGATGTGACCTGTAAATTATTTTTTACAGTGTCCTGCTGAATGAAGAGATGAGATTCACACAAGAAAATTAGAACACAAAATTAAACTGTTAAAAATAAAATAATGAATTTAACCCTTGCTTTAGTTTCAGTTTAATCCTGCAAACTAGTCGCTTTTCACAGAAATTCGCCGATTTCAAACTAAAATATGTCATTTACGTGTAAATACGAAGAGTTTGTTTTTTTTGGGGGGGGGGGGGCAGTGGCATTTAATGTTTTGTACTTTTCCATTAATTTTACTCCCATTGTTGTCAAGCACTTTGATAACAGTTTCTGTTTTAAATGCGCTCTACAAATAAAGTTGACTTGACTTTAAGAAACAGTGTTCCTCCTCGATCACTTGGCTCAGCAGGCGCTCATCTCCTTTGAAGTTTTTGTCGACAGGGCGGAGAGAGGAGGGCAGAGACACCTCTGTGTCGCACACTAGCTTACAACTATGATAGTGACTTCAGCTGTTGACCAGTGCGGGGGATTGTAGGAGAAACTGATTGTGTAGCATTAAGTGTTGTTCCTGTAATGAAAGGTGGCGGGCGATATGCATTCCTTCAATGACTGCTAGGTGTTTATTTAGTTTAGTGCTGAGATGAATGTGATGTGAAAGTTGTGGTGACACTAAAGTGTCAACATAAGGCTGATATTTTACTGATCCACACTGAGGAGCTTCATGACAAACTCTGTTTTCTGCCCTCACTAGTTCAACACTAGCCTGGTTAAAACCACACCCTGTCCTTCACTTCGCTTCAGACTAGGGTCTGGGACCTCTCCATTTTAAAACAATTCTTGCTGGAGGCGTGGGCTCTGCTGAGGAACAAAACCATTGGATATTTTGAACAGGGAAAGCATTCTGCTCCCTCCCCTCAGAGCCACCCCCCGTGCTCTGGTGAACTTGACAACTGCTCCGCCTCCTGCAGCTTTTCTCTTGCTGCCGCGCTGGAAATTCTGTGTTTATATGTTAATAAAACGTTTTAATAAAATACAATAAAACCATGGATCGCTGGTCCAGCTCACCAGAAGACCAGAACATCTGATGGGACTCGGTCAGCAACGTAAAACCCGAGTTTAATTCTCGTGACAACCTCAGCCATTTCCTTGTTCATTTCAGCGGAGGGAGAGAAGGAGGAGGGCGCGAGCGATCACTTGACTTTTGGCCCAAAAAACAAAAGAAAACTCCAGATAAGGGATTAAGAAGGGGAAATTAATAAATTTGTGTCACATATAAAACAGTTCTGCATCGCTTTGCATCGCTTTGAATGAGAACATGCCGGTGCTCGCTGACTGCGCGCTGGCAGAGCCCTTTTATAGGGCTCTGCGCGCTGGGACAGGTGGGGGCGTGGGTTAGGGTCCAAAACTCCGCCCCTTCTGTTCTCTGATTGGTCCGAACAAAAATCTACCGGAGAAATCCTTGTGGATGGGAGAAGTCCCAGACTGTGCAGTGAAGGGAAATGAGAATTGAGCGGAGCTGTGCAGGAAGGCAAGGGCCAGGCTAGTTCAACACCCAAAAAGTTCTTTCTGACGCGACACGTTTCTTCAGAATAAGTCTTGAATCCAGTCATTCAGTTTTGTGACTTTACTGAGCTTCAATGGAAACAAAACAAACATATTCAAAACAAAGGGAAAGTGACGTCTAAAGACTGAGTTACTCTCGGGTGCAAGACTTCTGCCCTGCTGATGCCTTTCATGACTTTATATTACAAATTCAGCAGCCAATCAAAATGCAGCACGTAATAGGAATATATAACATACAGATGTTGTTATTTATCCTATTCTTTAACACACTAACAAACTATTATTCACAGAAATAACTCAAACTGTAAAAATAACTAATGTCTCTTACAATTAAAAAGTTTAGTTCGAAACATTAAAACATTTTTCAGTTGGATCAATGTTTTTAATAGTTCAGAGTTTTAAAAATTTTTTGTTTTGTTTTCTAAACTTACATGTTTTATTCTTTATTCAGTCTGAGTTGGTGCAGTTTGTCAAAGATCAGCTGTTCTTCTCTGAGCTCAGCTCTGAAGTCCAACCCCTCCCATCTGACAGAACTGGACCTGAGCCTCAACAAGCTGCAGGATTCAGGAGTGAAGCAGCTGTGTGGTTTTCTGGAGAGTCCACGATGTAGACTGGAGACTCTGAGGTCAGACATGTTTATCACCTGCTGATGGAGGAGGAGGGACGTGTGTGTGTGTGTCCTTGTTTATGTTGCGTTGTGAGGCCCATTTTTCTGAATTATACCAAATTGTGAGGACCAACTGCTTCTTATGGGGCCCAACGCCCGGGCCCCATAAGAAGAAGTCCCGTTGGTGGGTTAGGGTTTAGGTTTAGGACTAAGGTGTGAATTGAGGATGTGTTAAGTTTAGGGTAAGGTATGCATTGGTAATGGTTAGGGTTAGGTCAGGGTTAGGCTATAGAAATTAATGAAAATGAATGGAAGTCAATGCAATGGCCCCACAAAGATAGAAAAACAAACCTGTGTGTGTGTGTGTGTGTATGTGTGTGTGTGTGTGTGTGTGTGTGTGTGTGTGTGTGTGTGTGTGTTTTCTGTACTATCAGTAATGTCATGAATAATGATATGGATTTTATTTAACATTTAATAAAAATAATTGGTTGTTCCTCTACAACTGATTTATTTTAGAGTCAACCTGAATCAAGATGGCCACCACAACAGCAGCACGGTGGCACAACTGGTAGAGCTGCTGCCTCTCAGCGAGAAGGTTGCCGGTTCAAATCCCGGTCCGGGGCCTTTCTGGGTGGAGTTTGCATGTTCTCCCCGTGCATGCGTGGGTTTCCTCCGGGTACTCCGGTTTCCTCCCACAGACCAAAAAACATGCTTGTTAGGCTGATTGGTGACTCTAAATTGACCCTAGGTGTGAGTGTGAGAGTGGATGGTTGTTTGGTGTGAGTGAGACAGGTCCCTCTTGTAAATGAGTCCCCGTGACTCAACGAGGCTAGCCTGTATAAATAAAGGTTGAATGAATGAATGAAAAAAACAAAATGACTCTATATCAGTCAATTTTAAAGGAATTGAGTTAAATGTCAGTGTGGTAGTAGCTGAGACTGACCACCATCTTTTACTCAGTGCTGTCTCATAACACAAAATATGAGCTTAAAACTTTACCATAAACTATTGAAATCAGTTGTTTGTCTGTTAGCAAAATATCTCAGAGATAATTGAACAGATTTTAGTGAAACTCTCAGAAACTAATAATTGGACATACATGTAAAACTGATTAACTCCTGAATTTAATTAATTAAAGATGGCCGCCACAGCCAACTGACTTTAGGAAACACCAACATGACTATAACTCAGCCAGTTTGACATATATTGAGCTGACAGTTGTTGTGGTAGTAGCTGAGCATCATACTCAACACATACTTTGAGTGTAACACACTGTGCAACATTTTTGTCTAAAACCTTGATCTAATTTGTTGGAGTCAGTCCTGTTTGTCTGTTAGCAAAATATCTCATAAACCACTGAACAGATTTCAAAGATACTTTCAACAATTAATCTTTGGATCAGCTGAGAGGAAAAAAAATCTGCTCATAATTCATTCTTGTAAATTGAAACTCACGCAGAGTTTTATACATAGATTTTTTATTTGTATCTGTAAACAGACCTTCACAACAAAGATTTGTAACTTGTGTCATTATTTTTACTAACACAAATCTTTTTACACACACATTCTTATCTACACATGCACAAATAACACATTTATTTTACAAGGTTACTAAAGTGATTTACAAGCACAAAATCTTTGTGAGCTGAATTTGTGCACAAATAAAAAGCCATGTGTGCAAAGAGAGATCATGTAAAGTCCACACAGAAAAGCTGGGAGGCAAACATGCACTAACCACTGCTGCCCACAGCTTCTTATGAAATGACTCAATCAAACTTGTCTACAAATGATGTGTAAAACACTTGAACAATAGAAATGATCATTTCAGTGTGATGTGCACACATGAAGCTGTCAAATAATGCAACATGTTGAAGAAAGCAGAAAAACAGCTGGTAAACAAACTAAACAGCTGCCCTGCTCTACATTTAGATTACACTTCATTCTTGGAGCTCACACACTTCACATGACATCAAGCTGACTTTTGAAACCATGGAAGGTGACAAGATATGTCTGCTTCTGTTAGTGAAGGAAGCAGAAGTGTTGAAGTGCAAGTTCACTTTTCACATCATCTTCATGAGGTTCTGATGCTCGCTCAGTGGATCACCAGAGAGCTGGACTACAAAGTGAAGGGAACAGCTGTGTTGAGCTGAAACTTCTCAGAGTCACAAACGAGCCTGATGACATCACCATGGTAACAGAGACTGATGACATCACCATGGTAACAGAGACTGAAGTCAGTTTGATGTGAAACTGTCAGGAAGAAGCTCCATGTGTTCACTGAATCTTTTCTTAATGACATCCCAAATATTCAAATGTGACTGAAACAGCATTAATATCTCATTATAGTTCTACCAGCTGCTGTAAGATTTGAAACAGATTGTCAAATAAAACTAAACTCAAACTTCCAGCATCATCCTAAAAATCACTCAGAGCTCCACATTGAAATAATCAAATGTTGTGTTTTCATTTCTAATTTAATCAGAATACAAAGTTTATTTAGGGATGTATATTTTATTTATCATTTAATATAATAAATCTAACCTGTGGCTTCCAGTTTCAGGTCAAATGATTTCATTTGAGTCAAACTCATTTTCAATGAACTCATAATTTCAACATAAGAAATCTGAGAAATCTGCTGGAAAACTTGAACACACTCACAGGCCACATGAGCCAGTTTGTGTTAAAAAGCTCCAGTAAAACCAGTAGAGTCTAAACTAAATGTTTGCATTTTACAAGACGTTACCATCAGAACCATAAATGAAACGGATCATACAGCCTCTTCAGAACATCTGGACCATCACTCTAACATTTATACAGCTGCTGATTCCATGGGACTGTTAATCCAAATATTCCAGTTCAAACTTTAATGGCTGCTCATTTTACTGGGACCCAGTATCCCAACAGAACTTCAAACAACAAAGTCATGGAGTGAATCATCAGCTGATGTGTGAATGTAGCAGGTCTACTGACAGAAACAGACTGAAAGTTCAGTTATCAAAGAAATCATTTTGAATTGTCCTGAAATTATTATTAGTTTACATCATGTCTTTAAAAGTTTTGTTTTGTTTTCTAAACTTACATGTTTTATTCTTTATTCAGTTTGATGAGCTGCAGTTTGTCAAAGATCAGCTGTTCTTCTCTGAGCTCAGCTCTGAAGTCCAACCCCCCCATCTGACAGAACTGGACCTGAGAAACAACAGCCTGTATCATCCAGATGTTCAGCAGCTGTTGGATCTTGTGAAGAGTCCAGACTACAGACTGGAGACTCTGAGGTCAGTAGAAGGTTGGAGTCGTTCCTGCTGCTTTCAGCAGAATTGGACTAAACCCAGTTGTTGTCAAAGCAAAGATCCAGTGTTTCCTGTAAACCTGCAGCTTCCCAGTAACTGTATTTCTGAATGAATGTATGAGAGGAGAACAGGGACTGGTTTCAGGATCAAACAGAAAGACAAGAAAAGAAGGAAAGACCGAGCATTACTTGAAGGAATGCACATCACTCACCAAAATAACATGTGATCATGTGATGTCTCACCTGATCTGTTAGAGCTTGGAGGATGTGTTGTGAATGACTGTCAGCTACTACCACACCACATTTTACATCAGTATCTGTCAAATTCACTGAGTTACAGCTATTTATGTCTAGGCTCAATTTCAGTAGCTGTGGCAGCCATCTTGAATTGTGTTGACTCCAAAAGTTAATCAGTTGAAGGTGAACATTTCAGATTTATTTACTGCAAGTTTAAATAAAGTCCATCCAGTGGTTTATGAAATATTTTGCTAACAGAAAAGTAGGGTTGACTCCCAACAGTTACTAAGTTTTACCCAAAGACGCTGCACAATGTGTTGTGATTGACGTTGGTGTTGGTCTCTCTAAAAGACTCATTCATCTCTTCTGCTGCTGCTTCTTCTCTCTACAGATGGTGGTCTTGAGGTTTGTTCTGGAGAGCTGAACATGATGGTGTGTTTGTGGGAGAAGATGAACTGTGTCCTGATGATCCACAGAGGTTGAAGCAGCAGCAGCTTGTATGCACTCGGACTGGACTGTTTCTGCTTCTTCTGTTTCCTCATCCACACTTTACATTATCACCCTCAAACAATTACAATTTAATGTTTGAACAATGTGCTAGGATATATTTTGTTAAAGAATAAAAAAATACAGTTTGAAATCCAAACATTTCATGTTGGATTTTATATGAATAAATTTTATCTTTGCAGCGCTGACAGAAATAACTTCCATTGATCTTCAGTTGTTTTTAATGTATCTGTTCACTTTGTGCGATTTAAATTTTGTAAGACAAACCAGAACTGAAAGTTCGACTTCCTGTTTTAACTTTCTTCATTGCAGCAGATGTTTCTTTACTGCCCTCTGGTGGTCACTGCTGTAATTATATCAAAGTCTTTGAAAAATGCTAAATTTACTTTTAAAATGTTTTACAATGAAAGTCAGCTTCATATTAATATTTTTTGTTAACGTGTGTTTTATTGATGTTTTAAAAGCAGAATTTTGCTAATATAACAATATTAAAACTATAACAAAAAAAAAAAGGTTAAATCATGTCATTTGGACCAGTTTCTTTAAGAGAGAAACGTTTCGTCTTCCATCCAGAGTAGGGGTGCACCGATTTCAATTTTCTGGCCGATCACCGATTTTTAGATAGTCTGACCTACCGATTCCGATTTTGGCCGATACCGATTTTCAGGTGTTAAAAGGTCAAAATGCACACTAAATTTTCATGATTTTCCGACCTTTGCGGAGGCAGATGCGATCGGTGGATAAAATCGGCTTCTCATTTAAAGATCGGCCGATCACCATTCTCCCCAAATTAAGGAAATCGGGGCCGATCGATCGGCCGGCCGATTTATCGGTGCATCCCTAATCCAGAGGACTTCATAATAATAATAATAATAAACTTTATTTGTATAGCACCTTCCTACAATGCCTTGCATTGACCAAGGTGCTTAACAGGATAAAAAGATGAATAAACTGGAACAATAAATCAATGAAAATAGAATAAGAAACAACAGCAATAAAAGAAGGCAATGGAAATAAAAAATGCTACATACTAAAATAACACAAGTAATAAAAGTTACACACTGAAAGCTTTTTTGAACAAGTGGAAATAAAAAGGCAATGGAAATAAAAAATGCTACATATTAAAATACCAAAAGTAATAAAAGTTACACACTGAAAGCTTTTTTGAACAAGTGGGTCTTCAGTCTGGTTTTGAACAGAGTCAGATCAGAGGTGGCACGCAGCTCAAGGGGGAGGCTGTTCCAGGCTTTTGGGCCGGCAACAGAAAATGACCGGTCTCCCCATTGTTTGTACCTTGAGCGAGGCACCTCCAGCAGGTGTTGACTGGCAGAGCGTAAATCTCTGCCGGGCTGATGGACTTTCAAAAGTTCTGAGATGTACAGAGGAGCAAGTCCATTCAGAGCTTTGAAAACAAACAGCAGCAGCTTGAACTGTATCCTGAACTGAACCGGGAGCCAGTGTAGAGAGGACAGGACAGGAGTGATGTGTTCATATTTTCGTGTGTTGGTCAAAAAGCGCGCGGCAGAGTTCTGTACAAGCTGTAAACGGGAGATGGAGGATTGATTAATTCATCAGTCTGTGGCCTGCCAACCAGATCTGTCCCATAAGTAGCTTCATTGCTGTGTTTCAAGCCAACCTCCTGTTGGAATCTCAGAAGCTTTCAACACGAGCAAAAGGACTCATCTGTCCAAAACAATCAATCATCATTAGAACAATCAAATGATTTAGGTCAGATGGCCCACTTGCTACTCACAGAAACAGCCTGAGAACACCAAGGCCAAAATGGTTCAGAAAAAAGGTTGTAAGCTATAAAGTACAAATATTACAACTATTTTTAAAATATACATTTTTTAAACTTTTCCTTGTAGAACATGAACACGTCTTCCAGAATATAATAATCTGGTCTGACTTCAGAGACAAAAATATTCAAACGCAAAGCTGATTTGTCAAATATTAAGAACCAAATCATCTCTGAAAGAGCTAAATACAGGGAGACAGAAGGACTCTAGCTAAAATAACATCATTGCTGGACAACGTGTCCCACCCCATGCATGAAGCTGTTGCTGAACTGGAGAGCTCCTTCAGTGACAGATGACTGCATCCTAAAGGAGCGTTACTGCAGCTCTTTCTTCCCAGCAGCTGTTAAGCCCGAGATACACTCATGCGTCCTCAGGTACGCCACTATATGCGCGCATTTTGTGCGCATGTGTTTTGCTGATATGCTTCAGCATATGTCAGAAACTATACGCTCGCGTTCTCCTTGTTGTAATATGAGCAGCTGCACACGGAGGGGACTCGCTGATTGGTCACTTGCTGACACGCCTACTGAAATGATTGACAGCCTTCAGTCAGCTGAAAGTGAAACCTCGAGAATGCATCATGAGCAGCTCGCTCAGACTTCTGCGGTGTTCTGATACGGTGTTTCTACTATATATGTTATAAAAAGTTCTCTCAGAAATAAAAATAATAACAGGGAGCGCTTTTCCTGCAGCACACAGCCCACCAGGGAATATTTAAAACATCGCGCACCCAGGTAGGACCTGAATTCATTCATTTCAATCATCGAGTGAACGGAGGAAGAAGCGGTTACTTGACTTTAGGCAAAAAAACAAAAGAAAAGGCCCGATCAGCGATAAAGAAGGGGAATTTATTTCATTTGTGTAACATACAAAACAGTCCGGCGCCGGGAAGTTTATGGTCAGACACCGCGTATCGCGCACGCGTATCGCGCACGCGTAGTAAAAAAAAAGCTTTGCGCGTACATGCCCTGAGGGGCTACGCGGGGCTACGCTTTTGCCTTGACGTACGTACGCTGCGTATAGGCGTACCGTGAGGACGCTCGAGTGTATCTCGGCCTTTAGCCTCTACAACCATCACTGCTCCCAACAAACTCTATAAGTATTAAATACATGCTGACCTCTGCTAAAACACACACTCTGCCTGTAATACTGTCAATAGTCTGCCATTCTCACTGTTCTAATACATATTGAATATTGTTTATCTTATTTCTTTATATATTGTTTTTACCATTTCAGGAACTTTTTGTGTGAACCTTTTTATCTGTTGCTGCTGTTACACTTGAATTTCCCATCTGTGGGACAATAAAGGCTGTTTCTATTCTATTGTAAATATTGGTGTGTGACTGTAGTGAATAAGACAGATCAAACCTGACCAAATGAAACGTGGCTGTAAACTAAATGATCAATTTAGAGCTTTGCTGCCTTCAGGTGACGTCTGAACTAAAGAACATTAGAAGGTTTCAGAGTTGAATCCTTTAAATGGAAGTCTGATTCATGAGCATGGAGAGTGGAAATAATTATTCTACATTTCATAGACCTACCTGCCTCTGGCCAGATGTTGTTGCTTTACATCTGGATGATTTCTATCCAACAAACTAAACATTAATGAAGACAAACTTCATCTCTACCAACACCAGCCAGTTCTTCTTCTTGACATCAGTTCCACACATAGAACTGATCCTGTTTCAGATCTACACAAAGAATCCTGTGGAGGAGACTGCAAGAAATGTTTAATAAACCACTGAAAAATCATCTAAATCATCTGAATCAGCCAAATCAGAGTGTTTCTTTTGAGAGTAAATGAGGTTTATTGTTACATTTAACAAAATTAATCTAAACCAACTAAAGCACCAGGTGATATTTAAAAGTTGTCTGTAATGAAGAGACCAAGAAGCATCCATCAGCAGCACCACTTATGTCCTACAGGACAGAGCAGTAATGTCCTACATTAATGTCCCCATCCCTGGTCCTCATGGTCCACTGTCCCACATGTTTTAGATGTTTCCCTGCTTCAACACATCTGACTGACATGATGGAGTCGTTTACAGGCTTCTGCTGAACTTGATGATATTCTGAGTGGGTAATTCAATGATTTGAATCAGGTGTGTTGAAGCAGGAAATCAGCTAAAACCTGCAGGATTGGGGACCATGAGGACCAGGGTTGGGGACCTCTGTCTTGCAGGACAGACCTGCAGCAGATCCACAAGCTGCTTCTCTTGTTGTCGGGAGCTGCAGGTCACATCAACACATTTCACTGCAGTCTCTCTCTTTTTAACTACTTTTCACCAGAGTCAGAGTCAGAGAGTCTTTATTGTCATTTACACCGCATGTGGTACATGTGATGAAAACGAGATTATGTACACGGGGTCCCAGTTACATCCAACAACAAATGCAAGAGAAAAACAGTAATAACATCTAGAATTAGCTAAGAAAAACATCAACTAGTAATACACTAAGCCTAGTATAGTGGAAATCAACAGCAGCACGAACATGAGTTTGTATGAGCAGATGGTCACAGATGAACACAGATGAACACAGCAACAAGAAAACAGATCAGCATCAGCACAATGTGATATTTTGCAGTGTTTATTTTTTATTATTTTTATTTATTTATTCATGAGTCTAACAGCCTCAGGGTAGAAGCTGTTCCTCAGTCTAGTGGTTCTACATTTGATGCTCCTCAACCTCCGTCCTGAGGGGAGTGGGGCAAAGAGTGAGTGTGCTGGGTGAGTGAGGTCTTTCATGATGCAGGTGGCTCTTTTCCTGCATCTGGAGGTGTAAATGTCTGTGATGGTGGGGAGACTGACTCCAACAGACTTCTGTGCAGCCTTCACCACTCTCTGTAGAGCTTTCCTCTCTTCAACTGTGCAGCCTCCATGCCACACGTTGATGCTGGAGCACAGGACGCTCTCCACTGCACACCTGTAGAACGAGGTGAGAACTGGGCTGCTCAGACCAGCTCGTCTCAGCCGTCTGAGGAAGTAGAGTCTCTGATGACCTTTCTTGATCAGGCTGGTGGTGTTGTTGCTCCAGCTGAGGTTATCATTCATGTGTACACCCAAGTATTTGTAGCTGGAGACCACTTCCACTGCAGACCCACCTATTTTCAGTGGGGCGTGGGTGTGTTTGTTCCTTCTGAAGTCCAGAGTTCCCAAATGAATTAATTCCAACAATGAACATTTGTCTTGTGTCAAACAGTTGATCAAACTGTTGGACAGATGTTTGCTGTCACTGTCTAAATATGTGCACTTTGGAAACTGTTTGTTAAACATGCTGAAGTTTTAATGTGACGTTTTGACACTTCACTGTTTGCAGTTTGATGATGATCAAACACTAATTCCTGTTCTTTCATGCAGTTTCTCTCAGTTTCAAGTGGGTTTACTGTGACATCAAGTTCCTGCAGGTCCTGATTGCTGAGTGGGCAGAAACTGCAACGTGTCTGACGTGTTGCTGCTGAGGCCGGTCTTCCTGCAGGTCAAGCTGCTGGATTGTTGAGCAGCAGAGGATTTACATAAAACAAGAAACAATTAAACACTAATTTCTGTTCTCTCTCATCTTTAGGCCTTTTCCCTTATTTAAAAGTTCTTCAGCAACATTTGTTTTTTACTCATTTTTGATCAAGTTATGTAGATAACTTAACACTGCAAGTAAATAACAGCGACTGAGACAAACCGTGAAAACTGGACAGATGAACGTGATTGATTTTCAAAATAAAATACCATGCAGTCTAGAAAAATTAATCAAAATGAAACTTTATATACATTTTAGGTGACAAGGTATCAAATGATCCAAGGCCCGGAACTGGTGACCTGCCCGGTGGTTGGGAACTCCTGCTTTAGTGCTTCCTTAACCAGCTGGTAGGCCCCTGGGCTAAGTGATCCTGCAGCTCCCCCACAAACATCTGCACTGCTGGACTCGGCAGGTTTCACTGCAGCTCTGCTGTCATGTCAGGTCAAGTGTTAGCAGTGATCGTATCAATGAGCTAAATCCAGCCAAATGTGTCTACAGGACCAAAAATATGACGCCCCAAATGAGACTATCAGAAGTGGCTGCTGGGATCACTGGCAACATGTTCCAAACAACTTGATCACTGGCAACATGTTCCAAACAACTTGATCACTGGCAACATGTTCCAAACAACTTGATCACTGGCAACATGTTCCAAACAACTTGATCACTGGCAACATGTTCCAAACAACTTGATCACTGGCAACATGTTCCAAACAACTTGATCACTGGCAACATGTTCCAAACAACTTGATCACTGGCAACATGTTCCAAACAACTTGATCACTGGCAACATGTTCCAAACAACTTGATGACAGCGGGTCGGTGAACTGTACCTGTTCCTTCACATGAAACTTTCCTAATCTGTTGTGCTGCCATGTTGTTTTTAGAGAGAAAACTCTGTCCTGTCATGACCTTTGAGTTTCCTTTGTGACCATTTCTCTGAGCATTGCACAGTCTGACCTTCAGGGTGAATTTCTTGGGGTGTTTATTCTTAGGAAGACTGTCAACACCTTAAATTATTTCCACTTGTGAATAATCTTTTTCTCTGTAGAACGATAGACTTCATCTAATATGAAATATCTTATTGTTCCATATTTTGCTAACAGAGCACTTTGCTGTCAGACTGCAGGTTTACTTGTGGTTCCTAGAGTTTCTAAAGGTAGAATGGGAGGCGGAGCTTTCAGGTGTCAGCCTCTGCTGGAGGTTTCTTCCTGTTAAAAGGGGGTTGTTTCTTCCCACTGTGGCCTTTGTGCTGCTCAGGATGGGATACTGGCTCAAAGTAAAGACCTGAAAGAAACCATTTGACCAGTTTGTTGCTAACTGGTATTTTATAACTGCTTTTCACTCAATCTGACAACATTAATCAGATTATAATCCCATTGCATGGATTGAATTGTAGTTGGATTGATTCAGACTGTTCTGAGATGACTTTTGTTGTGATTTGGCTCTAAATGAAAGAACTGAACTTCCCTGTGGTTACAGATGTGAATCAGTAAACTTTGATTTTTCCAGATGTGTCAAACACAAACAACTTTGTTGTTTTTATTTTGGACCAACTACAGCCATGCAGCTGTTCTCTAAGTGAAGCTTCAAGACCCTCAGTTCCAGTCCAGATGTTTTGTTCCTCAGTCCACCTCTGTGCTGTTTGTGCTCATGTGTCAGGGACAGACTTGTGAGGACCACAGCTGTGTTTTCATGCTGTTGTCATGTGCTGCTGGTTAGAAGCAAAGTGTTGCACAGTTCAGGTCAAAGGTCAGGCTGCAGTCCTGAAAAACTGCTTTGACACTTTCACACTGTTCTTTGATCAACTGGGACTTTTCTCTGTTGTCTCACGTTTATTCTGTACAATCAAATGTGTTCAACAGACACCAGAATAACTTGTTCATGTTTGTAACGTCTAAACTTTGAAGTCATTTCTGCTGATTCAGCAGGTCAGAGATCTGCAGCCTTTCTGATCAAACAACCACCACTAGTTTTATATCTACAAATACTTTTCTTCATATTAAAGGCACATCATCTGTTTGATGCCAGTCTTTTTAAATAAAGAGTTTCTGTGAGCTGCTAGCTCTGAGTGTGTGTTAGGGATGACTCTCAGCTACTACAACATCAGGTATTTGCTCAACATCTGTAAAACTGACTCAGTTGTAGCCATGTTTGTGTTTTCTAAGCTCAATTAACAGGTTAACTCCTAGTTAATCCATTATACATGTACATTCAATTACTTTCTGACAGTTTCATTACAACAGGTTTACTGTTACATGAGATATTTTACTAACAGACACACAGGCAGGCTAATATGAGTGCCAGACTTTGGTGGTGGTGGTGCTAAACAGTTCATAGTAACACAGCAGAGGTGTTTGTCCCTTGTTGATGTGAATCTTTAGGTTTGAATCCTCTTTATTTGTCTCTAAGTTGATGGAAGCATCAAAGTGATGCATGTAGAACAGAAACTAAAGGTTCTCACATGTTCTCAGTCTCCAAGAGCAGCTGCACAACCTGAACATGTGCAGCTGCTCTGCTCCCAGTCCTTTGTTGCAAGTCTCAAGAGTTCAAGAGTTTGATTCTCATCATTCCACAACATGACATGCATGAGGAGGAACCAAACAGTTCCTGAGCTCCACTTATGTCAGCATTTAAGAAGTAAAGAAGAAAATAAAAACTAGGTCATGAATTAAAAAGTCAGAATAATAAATAAAAAGTAACCCATCCCCCCTTACAGACACATCTGCACACGAACTTGAAGCAACAGTCCATCTGTGCAGGTGATGTCATCAAGGTATGAAGCAGTGTAACATGTGAGTGCAGTCTAAGTGTGGATAGTGCACGTCATAGGTGTGCACGAGGTTCCATTCAGTTTTGGGCTGTGGCAGAGTTCCTGAGTGTGACGGCAGCTGGACGCAGATGTTCTTTAGCTGGTTGTTGTGGCTCTGATGCTACACAACCTCCTGCCAGAGGGGAGTGGGGCAAAGTGGAAGCATTTAGTAACTTTCTGTCCACTTGTCAAACGTCTGAGCCAACGGAGATCTGCTGGTGAAGATTCTCAGTCTTCCAGGACATGATAAAATCAAAAAAGGCGTTCAATACACAACAACTGGACTTTATTTGTAACAAACGGAGATCTCTACAGGAGGAAAGTGTCCTGTTCTCACTTCTGTTCCAAACAACAGGTGTGTTTCTCCAACCTGTTTTGATTGAGTCATTGTTCAGAAGCAGCGTAACATGGATCTGTTCAATGTTTCTCTTCAAACACTTCAACCTCATCAACATGAAACAAGTGAACAGCATGAAGCACACAAAGTTTAGAAAGCAGCAAGTGATTGTGAAGGTGAAGACAGAGGACGACTCTGTGGGACATCCAGCGCTCCGTCAGGCCTGGTCCTGGACGGAGTGGAGCGGCTGTTTGGACAAAGCCAGAGACTGACAGGGACATCCAGAGGACATTTCATTTCATCACAGCTCTCAGATGATGCAGTGATGACAACAACAAGGAAGACAGCTTCTTTACTTTAATGGACATGATTCATGTCTTTTCTCTTATTTGGACACTTTCAGACTAGCCTGGCCCTCGCCATTCCTGCACAGCTTCGCTCAATTCTATTTCCCTTCACTGCTGGGTCTGGGACTTGTCCCATAGACAACGATTTCTCCGGTAGATTTTTGACCGGACCAATCAGAACAGAAGGCGGATAACCGGACCAATCAGAGAACAGAAGGCGGAGTTTTGAACGACGTCGACTGACGTCGTCAGTTAAAATGGCTGCCGCCACGAAGGAATTTTCCAGAAAACAAGGTAAAAAACTATTATTTCTTTGCTGAGAAAAATATATTTCTTAGCTGACGTTATATCAGAAGTGTTCCTGAGCTTAACAGTTCCTAAATCAATTCACGAAATGGTCAAATCTGCTGGATTTAAATAGTTTCGGTTTGACATTTTCCAAACAGCCTCAGGGTGCGCTACGAAAATAAATGATAAAAAATCGAATTTTATCTCAAATGTTTCATCCAGGCCAACAGTCAGTAAATTAAAGACATATAATTACACACTGGTAGCAGAAAAAATATCCACCGAGTGGTTTCTGAGCTTTTTATCTGAATAGCCTGGACCTCGCCAGGCTAAGCTAACAAAACTCCGCCTTCTGTTCTCTGATTGGTCCGGTCAAAAATCGACCGGAGAAATAGTTTTCTATGGGAGGGATGCCAGACCCTAGTCAGAAGCAAAGTGAAGGACAGGGTCTGGTTTTAACCAGGCTACTTTCAGACACTTGATGTTGATTTATTTTCTCACACTTCACCTGCTTCTCTTTACTGCTGCCAGAAAGGAGAATGATGAAGTGATGTTGTTTAGAAGAAAATGTCTCGCTCACTTTTCTTCATGTCACTGCCACAAGTGACAGCAGCTCTCTGCATGTGCTGCATCACTTGATTGATGTGACAGGAGGAAAGGAGAGGTGTTTGTGAACTCTTCAGAGTGAGCTCTCGTCCAGTGCTCCCTCAGCAGGAGCTCCAAGTCTTCCTTCTTCTCTTCTCCTCCATCCTGTTGGAAGCTGCAGACTATTGACTTCAGCTCACATGTTCAAAAACATGCATGTTAGGCTGCCTTCAGGCCCAGGAGGAGCATGCAGAGAGATGTGTGCTCTCAACGGGTTTTGCCAGCTTAAATAAAGCTTCATGAATAAATCAATAGTTTGATCACATTTCAGTCAGTTTGACATGAATACACATGACATCATGTTTTATTTCTGGTTAACCGCTAACAACAATGCTAAAAGAATTTTTTCTTAAAATCTCAAACATCTCATAAAGCTAGTCAGTTGTAAATGTCCATACAGTGATTACATTCTGTAAGGTTCATAAAAATCTGTTCTGTGGTTCTTGACTTATCTTGCTAACAAACAGCTAAAAACACAGAGCTAACAGTAGTTACCTCCAGAGTAGGAGGCCAGGCAGCGACAGTCAGTCCGAGTAGAGGAGGCTTTTTTCGGACACATGAGCTGGAAACGGTCGGTGGACTCTCTGGAAGTGTCAAAGGTGGTACTGCACCATTTTTTGCCAAAATGAAAAACTGTCATATCTGAGCTGAAAATGGGTCTAAAAACATGGGGGGAAAAAAATCCATAAATAGGTCTCACCTCTCTATAGGTCGCAGGGCATGCAAATTAGGCAAAAAGCTGCAACCTATAGTCTGGAAAATACGGTAACAGTTAGCTGAAGGCATTTTTCACAAACAGCCATCTAAATGCTGTTGAGAGACATATCCGTCAGGAACAGTAATATAATAATATAAGCATTAGATAATGGCTAGCATTAGCATGCTAGCTCTAAAACAAATTCAATAAACAGTCAGCTGAAGGCTTTTTCACAAACAACCATCTAAAGTTGAGAGGCATATAAGTCAGAAATGCAAATAGACATTAGATAAAAGGCTTTCAATGATTTACAACTTACCTGCAGCCAGCCTGCTTGTTACTGCATGGCTCATTTTCCAGAAAAAAATATTAAATAAATAAATAAATAAACGACCGGAAGCACGGCGATCATCAGAGAGCTCACGTTGTACGTTCCCAGGGCGTAGAAAACTGTGCCCTGAAGAGTCCCATTGTTTTGTAATGTCAGGGAATAACTGCACATGTGCCAGTTATAACGAGAGTCAATGGATAAGAGCGTC